>JABVXS010000466.1:0-31208 GCA_013365335.1 Madathamugadia hiepei
TACTACTACTACTACTGCTGCTGCTGCTGCTGCTGCTACTGCTACTACTACTACTACTTCTCTCAAGGGCATCCGTTGCTTTGAACCGTTTTTGAAACGATTTTTCAAACTTTTGTTAGACAACCACTGTATTATGGGTACAGAGAGTGATGCCCTCATCGTATTGGAAGTGATCATTACATAAAATGGTGTCATTCACCAGCAGCTCCAGTTTGCACTGAGGAAAAATGAAGGAAAAAATGATAGAAAAGTTCCAGTGATCTATCTTGACAGCAAACAGAGAGATTTAATTATTCATTCCAAAATTAATGTCCCTAGACTCTTACTTCTACAATCCACTGCATTTTTGTCATCTGTGTGATCATTTCAATGATTATCTCGTGTAGTTCAGCCTGATGGTTCATATCTCTGTTGAGCTTTTCGTCTCCGAAACCTCGAGAGTTCGCTGGAACTCGGAAATAAGCGGATCAGAAAGAGACGGTGGAAGAGAGAAGTTTGGAATGGGGCGGTGAAAGGAAGCGGGGTAGGGGATACCTGTGTGGGTACTGTGTGATCTGTTTTCACTTTCCGATCCGTCCGTTGTCACTGCTACAGCTGTTTCAGTAATAATTAGAATGATCTATTCCTGCCCAACTTAATAACTTATCTTTCAATTTCTATCGCTTTTTCCAATCAAAAATAATTTTTAATTCCAAAAACTTTTGAAATTAATGGAATTCGTTGAAAGATTTCTGATAGACATCATGGAGAACAAAGCAAATCACTGATTGTTACGGGAAAGACCTATCAGTGGTTTGATTTTATCCGGAAATTGACAGCCTTCCTTCCGGTTAATTCATTTCTTCCTTCCCTACCTGCCCATTTCAAGAGTAATTATTCGTTTTAAAAAAAATTGAGAAAATGACGTGACCTGTTGTGTTTAATATCTTTGCTATCTTTATCATAACATCAAATCTCAATTAAAACTAGCTCAAAGTTCAAACCGTGTGCAATCGATCAATGTGCCATCGAAATGAATGACATCATTTTAGCATAGTCGGAAATCTTTCGAGAGGAAAAGAACGAAATTGTCAATTACAAAAATTAAACCTTTAATTTACCACAAATGATGGCATTATTTGACATTTTTTTCTCAGTTCGAGAAATTAAAATTTTTCAATTCAATTTTTTCCTCTCTTATTTTCAGAACAAAATGACGAAATAACTCAGAGGAAGGTTACCATAACTGTTAGATAAGTATGTTTCTGTATTGGCACGATGAGGAGCGACAAATAGGTCAATCGGCCGTGACCTAATTTCGCAGTTTTACGGGGCTTTTGTAAGGGGACAACAGGTTCTTCCACTACCGAATTATCAAATTTTGTCCATACTTCTTTTCCCAACCAAATCTGCCCTATTCCTCCTCCCCCACTTCATACCCTCTTTGAACCCCATACCTGAATACTCAATTCCAAAATTAGAACAAGAATCACGGAGAGGAACATTTGATGTTATTATTGTAAATGCAAATTCAAATGTTCATCCTAAAATGATAACTGTTATCAGTGCTACAGGTATCACTATAATTTCTCAAACCTGATGAAAGCAGATTATCGATGAGTCATTACCTCTATGATGACCCTGCAGCTATCCCCAACTCTGTCTCTTCTAAGCTTACTTCATTTAGACAAGTTAAAGCTGCCAGTTGTTCTCATGTTCTTGCAGATGATGTGACAATGTCCTGTCGCTTATTTGGAAACTGAAAGGACACTGGTGACATATAGCTGCCGATACTTCCAATAACCAAAGGTTTCATTCCTTCCACCTTCCAATTCAACCATTGCATCATTTCAACAAATATTTTTCACATTTTACAGAGGGATCATTGAACTTTTGGAAGTGTAACACAGGCGTTATCTCTCATCTGTGCCATACTTTACATTGTCATCATTGACCGGAATTGCTAAACCCGTAAAGCTACCTGATCAAATTCAACATAAGCAAAGAAGAAAATACCGTTTTAGTGACAGGTAAAAGTTCAATTCCCATTGAATCTCTAACTACCCTTCTCCTTACATTCAACGTGGATTCATTTGAAAATTCAATTGAACAGAATCAATTCACTTGTCCCTCTTGTCTTTCACCTTTATTCACCGTTCCTATCAACCCATTCATTCCACTAAACTTTGATTTTATTTGATTGAAAAAAAAAGGAAAAGAAAAAACGCTGGCGTTATTGACCCCAGAAAAAGAGCTTTCGTCTTTTTTTTCTCTTCCTTGATGTCACAACAAATTATTTATTTATAATTTCACGATGTTTTACTGACACACACCAATCAACAGACACACCACAGTGACAGACTGTCTGTCACACTCGATGACAGACATAGACATACCTTATCATCTTCACCTGTTTAATGCTCCTTGTTAATGACAAAGTAATGTTTTTTACTGCAATAAAAATCACTATCAGTTGTTTTTTGATAATTTAATTCACATGCAAACACATAATTATTCATGACAGTTTTAATTACTTCCAAGTTCAATTAAAAAAGAAAGGAAAGTTTGATAAACAAATGGATGAATTTTTTGTTTACAAACTTTTATTTACAAAAATTGAAAATTAAATTTGTTGAAAGGAAAAGCAGAAGTAATTTGTAGGGTTGTATGTAAGAGGATGGTCAGCTGTGATGAATAACAAACAAGCGTCCAATTCTTACATCTTAATGATGAAGCTTCCCAACCATTATCTTATCATTGCTTATCACTATCACCAATACGATATCGTTGGATTGACGCTTAATATTGATCGCCCAGGTGACAAAGTTCAATTTATAGCAGTGTTTGCAGCTTTAAAACTTGTTTGCAAAGATTGTGGAATTCAAATCACACATACACATGCATACGAACAAAGTTTTCAGCATTTTACGTTAACTAAATTTTGAAAATCTTTGAATACTTCTAAATTTTACTGAAAAAAATGAAAAACTTTATTATCAAAGTTTTTTTTTACCTTGATTAACCAATAATTACTTAATTAGCTGAGTGAAATTAATGTTTGTTGATCAGAAGTTTTCTTAATCAACTTTAAAAAATATTTCTTGCTTTTTTTCTTTTCAATTGTTGCATTGATTATGCCAAATGACCGATGATCCCAATGCATCGTTGGGATCGCTTTCTTGTAACTCAGTTATCGTTTCAATTACTATTAATTAGTATTTTTGGAAAAAAAATACTTTCATTTCAGCCTGACAAGTTTGTTGTATTTCAAAATGAACTATGAGCTTTAACCGTAGGGTGGAAGTGAAGCAGTAATAAGTTCTTCTCATTGTCGCCATCTTTCCCTTGCATCGCAGAATTTACCTGCTTCATCGGTGGTGAGGGTTACGACGAATAAAGGGACAAAACAAAAGATCCGCTGGCCTTTCTTCATTAAATTTATTTTTTTGAAACCGAATCTTTTGCTTCGATCTTTTTGGTCAGATAACCTCCTGACCAACACTTACCTGACGGATTGAATGGCTGAGCTATCAAACAAAGATATTTCACATATTTCATGGTTGATGCTTTAACGCTGACGGCAATTTGGTGACAACAAAATAGCCACTTGTCAACGATAATACACATGACGGTACCAACCAATTCGTCGTACTTCATCATCCAACATCCCTCTTACCACTCTATCCGTTTCCATTTTTCATCGCCTTCCTTATTGTCCGTCCTTTTCCGGATCAGCTTATCAGCAAAGCTATCGTAGAATTATCAACGACAGCAAAAATAGTTTATTCTTATCCCATCCTTATCATTATTAGGATATGTGAGTAAGATTTAATCAAGATAAGGTGAAATGAATATTGAAAAAAGATGTCGAGAACTTTGCAAACTTTTCTGTTCACATGGAAGATCAGAAACAATTGAATGGAATGAAAGACTCTGCGAACAACAAATCTATGCTTCGTTAATTATGAATGAGTTGCGTGCGTCAAAATAGAATGATGCAACGATGGTGATTATAAGCTGAATGCCGCTATTCAGTTATCATGATAAGTGCAATTGATAAAGTCTGCGAGTTGTCGTCACCTTTGCACGCACAAAACTTCCTTCCCACCGATATTTCTCGTCTCTATTTTCTGATTGAATTTTACAAACAGTTGCGGATATTTCGTCGATAATTTCAATCCGGGATGATTGATGACTGTGTAAATGATCATCATCTAACGGTGATGATGTAATGATAAGGATCAGTCAAATTTATCATTTATACTGGTTCCGAAAATGCTTTTAATAGACAAAGTGGTCATCTTATCCGAGCGCACCAGGTCTGCCACCCGGAAGGCGCAATTAATGCTGCTTCTCCTATTTCCATTCTTTCGGTATCAATCAATTATTTCCATGGGCCATCCGGATGCTTCTTCTAATCAGTAATTATAACATATCAAATTATTCTCCTGCAAATTTTCTTTCTCTTTCCTCTCCCCTTCTTCCCCGAGGGTAATCAGAAAAATAATTTAAAATTATAAAGTTTCAAGAAGAAATGAACAAATTTGAAGTAATTTAAGCTTTCAAATTTGAAAGTGAAAAATTCCACAAAAATTTAGAAAAATCATTGAAATATATGAATGAATAAAATAAGGTATTACGTAACATTTGCCAAAATGATATCGCAACTGGTTTCTTTGATATTGCCGCAATTTGCGATACGTCGAACAGCGCATTGATCCGCCTGAAACAAGCCTTAATCGGCAATCGTCAAACTTATTTCTTAATTACTCTGTCACTAAAAGAAATCACTGAAACTGATTCAATTGTTTAATGCAAACTATCCAACAAGCTTAATTTAAACAATAGCAATTGAAAGTTTTCCTCCCTCAAGGTAACAAATTATTCAAATGAATAATTTGAAAGTTTTTGAAAAAAATTTTTAATTGAAATTAAGTGTCCAGAAAAGTATGAGATAATTTAAAAAATTATTCCAATTTATATTGATTTCAAACATTTTAATAATTGTGGAAATAAACTACGTTCTAATCTTATTAATTCAAATTAAGAAATTTTTGTCCTCAAGTTATTAGGTAGAAAGTTGATCAATGAAGAAAAAAGCCGCTCAATCGAAGGGTCAAATTTGAAATGGCATTGCATGATCTATGCGAAAGCTAAATTTTCAAACAGGTTGAAGCGTTAATAAAAATGAAGGTGAAATCTTGAAAAAAATTAAAAAATCGGGAAAACCGGTAATTGGTGGATCATCGGTTGTTCAAATTTAACTGCAAAGATTGAGTTTGTGGAAAATTTGACAGATGTGATGCGAACAGAAGGAAATAAGCAATGATGATAAGCTTTTCTTCTGACTTCTATCGCTATCAGTTTGAATTAGACTAATTTACATGTCCATTGTAGATGAGACCTGATTAGAGTGAGCAGACAAGTGATAAGATCTCGGATGATCGTTAGAAATAACAGATTCAATAGACGACTCAACATCTTTTTCACCGGACAAAATGAAAAATTTGGCTTATTGCTCATACAATAAGACCGTTGAACTTATGCTGCTCATGCAATAAAGCTACCAAACTTTCATGAGTGAACAAGCTTCGTATAAGCTACCTCACTGTGAGGAAGAATTAAACAAACAAACGCAAATTACGTTACATTGATTTGACGTTTCAAGTGCCCCTTCATCGCGTAAACTTATATTAAACTTCCCAACGCTTTGCAATAAACCGCTGTTTACTTCAGATTTTTGAAGTAAATATTCCATTTAACGTAACATGTCACCTTCAGGGCTAGAAACGGGACGAGACCCTTTCTGTACACGTCCTTGGCCACCGATTTCTTCAATACGTAACGACGTAAATGACACGTCTACTATTTACCACAAGGAGCAGAAGTATGTCTTAATCTGTCTCAGATGATCATAATCATAATTATATGGCAATTATCAGTATTACTTTGTCAAACAGTTGGCTAGGCCGACAACATTCTGATTTTCTGTAACAATAAACTTGGAGTATCCAAGTTTTACTTTGATGCAATAAGTGACCGATGATAGAGCATGAAAAGTTGATGCTCCAATTACTGTCGTCAGTATTCTATTCGGTATTTTTTTTTTGTTCCACGAGGTCAACGTGTCAAGCATATTTCGGAATTGATAATATTATTTGCATACTAAAATATGTAGAATAACACTTCGATATTGCCAGAAAACATGTAAAAGAACTGAATGTGGAGTTTTGGTAGCAACATCCTGATATCCTGCACAATTTAAGCATAAATCGAGAACCGAACAAAGTAACATGAATAAAAGAAAAGTGAAATGTTTAAAAAATTTCAAGGGCTATTACGAAAAAAATATTCCATGTTCTTCTCAAACCAAATATCTTTGATAAATTTCTAAAATTTCACTCTTACATGATATATGCTTTCACGACATTCTCCAAACCATCCCGTAATCCATGTTCAACTCCATCGAAATTATCCAAAAATGTCGACAATTTACCATATCCACAACAGTTATTCAGGTGAAAGTGAGAGGAAAGTATTTACAAAGTGAAAGAAATAATGGGATTGGAGAGAAAGTATTACAAGTAATCAGAAATGAATATAAGCTTGATTGACAGTGAGGTAATATCGAGTTGTTTATTGGATCATTTGTCAAAAAGAATAATAATGCTAACAGTAAAAATTGGTACTTCCTAATGTACAAACCCTAAAACAACAGTAAAACTTATTAACTTAAAATTCGATTCGGAGAATATCTACACTTACCGGGATGATAGTTAATTACCGGTATATCACATGCTGAAATATGATTCACCGGTATTTTTGAGATCTTTTCAGTAAATTATTTTCAAGAAGATCCAAGATTTTTGCTTCGTTCTCTTCCTTTCAACCAGAAGTATGGAAAAAGGTAACAAAGCATTTAATATTTACAGTTTTACCAAAGGATCCATTATTCAAACAAAGAACCTGAAAAGAGCCCAAATTTGGACAATAAAAATGTGAGAAAAGGATGACACAAAACAGGAGAACGGAAACAACGAAGCAAGAATATAGCTGATGAGATAGACTGATTATAAAATTCAGAGTGAACAAATTGGAGCAGCAAACACAAGAAGGAAAAGAGTAAATTATCCAGTACTTACAAAAATCAACAGAATCAAAAAATAAAATCTGCCTAGTTCAATGATATACAAAAAATTTACATTCCCATAAGTTAAAAATCTTGACCAGTCCCTTTTCCAAAAAGCAATCCAAAATAACTAGGAACTTAAGCTGAGTAGATTTTAAAATAACAAAATTTTAGAAGCTAAAATATAGATATATAATGAAAAATAATACAGAAAAATACTTTGAACACGCATTAAGTAAAGACACTTGCACACTTCCAGCACAAAATATATCCATTTCGTTATTTAATGAGCAAAAAAAACCTGTAAGCTTCCATCGAATACCCAATAACAGAGAGACAATTTTTTGCTGTCATTTTCTCCAGAAAAGCGTGAAATAAATAATTTCATTGTTTAGATTCTTTTTTTAAAGATTGTGCTTAGAATTGCTAGCAATACCAATCGATGAATGATTATCATAAACATCTAGTCAGAACTTCTCAAATTTGTGATGGATAACAAGAACTGCACCGTCCAAATAAGAAAAAGCAAACAAAAGGCATGAGACAAAAACAGGGAAACGACACCGAAGGAAAAAATCAAACAAGAATTCACAAATGTGGAAAAAATGAAAAAACATTGCCTGAGTAGAATATTTACAATGAAGTTAGAGAGAAGCAAGAAAAAAAAGATGTAAGAAATATTGGAAAATCGACACCGTCAAACAGAGGAAAACAAATCGGATAGTTTTCACCGTGGAACAATGAAAGAAAAAACAAAAGACTTTTAGCAAATAATTACGAAAACATGAAAAGACATTCAGATACGCACAAATAATTGAACAAGAAAAAAAACAAGAGAAAAAACAAATAACATTTACAAACTAAACAGAAACTGATGTCAGATGAAGAGAGACGCGTCCCGCTTCATGATCAGTGACCTAAAATAATCTCTGGTAATGGCTCTACTATGGATGAAATTTAAAGTCACCAGTAAGAGAATAAATAAGAACAATAATTTAACAATTGAAAAATAAGCATTTGATAATTGCAAAAACTGGAGCTTAAAGTAAGGTTTTGTCTTGAGAACCAACTGATTACCTACAACGTAGCTTTTCCTGCATGAATACAATAATGCTATAAGAAATACCAGTGCTATGATTTCTTTATAAACTAAGTGATGACAACTAAAGTCAAATCGTGTTTGGAAATTCTCTCAGAAACTAGGCAGACTATGAATCTGCCTTAAACAAAGAATAAAACAAAATTCAACTGAAACAACTACCACTATTTGGAGAAAATTTTATTTTGTCGGTGCCATAGGGTCAGCTGGAGCTTCGTCGCTATGTACGGAATCGGTTGCAGAATCATTTCTAATCACAGAAGATTCTAGCAGCGGTGTTTCCTCAATGACTGCTAATGATGGTGGAAATTTTCGGTTAGCTTCTTTTTCTTGTACCATTAAATTCTCTTCCATATGTCGTACAATCAAACGTAATGCTTCAACATGATCTTCCATTTCCTGAAATACAGTTGAATTGATTAGTTTAAACAAAAAATATGCAAAAAATAAAGCACATCTAAAAAAAATCACGACAACTCCAAAAGGATAATAGAGGAAAAATTACATTTAACACTCCATCCAATGAGTCTATATGTTTCGGACTAATTACTGTAAAAGGGAAGGCGAGCGCCCAACAAGCACTGACAAGTGCCGAGGCACGAGCTTCAAGCAAACGTACGTCTACCTGAAAGCCATATTCATTAAATTGATGTAAACATATGCTAATTTTGGTTGTAAAAGCCAATTCTACTTATCAAAAATAGATTTTTTATTTATAAATAGATATCTATATATATAAAAATGAAAAAATAGAAAAAAATAATAATAAAATATATAGATAGATAGATATAACCGCTATATGTATCTTTCCTTTTTCTTTACCATGCATTATTATTGCCTTCACTAACTTTAAATATATTTGAACTTGAGAAAAAAAATCAGATCAATGAAAATCCGCACCTGGCTGGCAGCAACTGTTCGTATTAAATCATCAAAACGAGGCATAATTCGCGCAGTAGTTATAACCACCTGCTCATTGAGTTTCGGTGCAATTGAATTAAGCTGAATAACGGAAAGTTTTTCAGTTAGAGCATGGCAAAGTTTCAGAACTACAACGCAATGCTGCAGCATTCCGGAAGCGTCATAAATCCATTGATTGTTATTCAGAACTTGGGCTGAAACAAATAATATTAGACTTTAAAAAGCTGGAATTAACATTTCAGACAATGGAAAATTCAAAATTCAAATCGCATCACAATAATAAGCACAACAGAACATGAACATGCTTATAAATTGCATGCAGCAAAATAGTAAACTTAATCTGATTGAATACCACACCTGCCTTCCTATTCAACTTCAGGCTGATAACCTCTCCTCATTCTTATTGAAATATTTTAAATTTACACGGTTCCTTCTGCGTTTTGAGCAAATGGACAGTTTTACTTGCATCCCACAATCTTAATGACCTTTAACAAAATAATTCCAGTAATTTCATCAGTTTTAAGCCCTTCGCACAAAGCTACATAACTTTTAAAATCATTCATAGAATGTGACCCGCACAAGGAATTGTCGGACACTGTTGAAAGACAATATGGTCCAAAACCACTAAATTGAAAAATCTTGCCTTGATTATTGATCTTTACACATAATAACTTACAAGCACTAATATAATCTATAACAATCATAATTTAAATACCGTGCACAAGTATGATACATTTCGCTTGCTGTTGTGCAAAAACTTTCAACATTCTACACAATGAAAACCCAAAACCGATAGATTGTGCATTCCTTTATCAAATGTTGAAATGTAATGTTAGGTTTCGTCGAATTTCGCACTGCACAAAACTGCTTGCTTGTGCGGTCGCTCTAACACATGCATGCAGATGAAGACAAGAAAATAAGAGAATCTGATAAAAAAATAAAAGTAACCAATTAGAGGTTCAAGCTGCACCACGCTAGCCACATTTTCGCTGTTAAGTTTGGTGAAACGTAGTGACTCCATCGCTGAACGCAAACATTTTCTTGCGTGTGCACGTCTCCGACACATAATAATCAGGATAATAGATGAAAAACAAAAGACAGAAGCTAACACAAACAGTGCCAAATAAACCACTATCTCCATTCTGAAATAACAAAATCATTTACATTTTGAAAAGAATTTTTTTATTAGCTAATTACATTAACTGTACATCCAAAGTTTATTCTGAAACTTCCATAATTTGTTTTGGGAAATGAAATTCGGTGCCAATGTCATGTGTTTCAATTCAAAGTAGTGAGCGCGCTATATTTCCGAGTCTTTCATAGTGTCCATAAAATTTCAAACATTTCCGATAAATGAAATGTGTGTTGTCACCAGCTGTTCGATTTAATGTACAGTGGCACTAAGCAATAAAAAGTCTCGGATTGGGGAATCAAGCATGAACAAACTGAATATTCGCAAATACTGAATCGCCAATTACTGGTACTGTGCAACGAGTATTTCCGTTAATATTTCTTAAATCTTACCTCTATCAGATTACAACTTTTAAAACATTCACTTGCCAGAAAACAAAAGTTTTATCAAAATTGAATTCTTACCGAGTAATGTTATTTAAAATCGCTGAATTTCGAAATGGTCTGTAAATGTTCAAAGTCTTTTCTTCGTTGTTGCTTTAGCAACAACCAGAAGATTCCTGAACGAGTAGCTCCAAATGACTCCGTTGTGTGACACTTGAAATTTATCTGCAAAATTCGTTGAATTTTACCAATGAATACAGAGAGGGAGAAATAGCATAAACGAATCAGGCATGCTGCTATAAACTTCGACGCATGATGACCTCCACAAAAGTGAGATTAGAAAAACGAAACGCGAATTACTAATGACTTAAGCTACTGACCCTTATCAAGCGGAAATCAAAGCGATCAATATATGGATGTGTAAGGAAGGGTGTCATGGCTGTCCGTACCTATCAATCTATGTGTCTATTTGGAGAGAGCTCCTTATGCATGTATATCATCATCTCCCAGAACGAGGGGCACCGAAGGGAGAAGACGGTGTGTTGGGGTACGAGCCCGTGCATCCCAACTGTCACGACGGCGACAAGAGCGACCATCCTTCATCCATACAGCCCTCCCGAACAAATGTGCCTCCCAACCACGCCAAGGCTACATTTCTCATCATTCATAAAAAAGCACATAATATCTTTTTTCTTCATTTCTCAATGACTACTTCCATCTGTTTTTCTCCTTCCCTCGCAGTCCATTCCAAGGAATATCTATTTCCAACTCTTTCCCCTCCATCCATTAACTTAGCCAAATAAGCTGAGAAAGTTGGAAAATTCTTCCAACTGTTTGGGCACTAATTAGCCTAATAATGAGAATAAAACGCATCAAGTTAAATCATTATTCCAAAACATCAATAAAACTAAAGCACTGTGATAAGTCATAGATGAGTCATACAAGTTAGCATATCAAAGAGCTTCAAACTGCAATCAGTCCCGAAGCCCAAGAGAAAGACATTGAGAAGTAATTGTGAAAGAAACTGATTCCATGACTTTGAACCTAAAATTATATTACGATCATTCTTCATGTGCCTTAACTATTAAATCACTTGGCTACTTTTAGTGACTTCAAATGAACGAAATTTGTTTGATTATTTGAACTCATTTAAATGTATGTTTGCATTGTGCAGGTAGATATACAAATCAGTCTTAATCAATAAAGATAGTTCGAGTGATCATGTAAAAGACTCCTAAATTTAACGAGACAGGCCTGAGACCTTTCTTCTTTATCACTCCTTCTTTTGTTAAGGCCTTGCTATGAAATATGAACCAAACAATACATCATCACGGTCCCTAAATGCCAATATTCAAATAAATACACAAAGAATTTACAGTTTTCTACACTCACAATTCTTTGAAGTAATAGTCAGGACCTAATGAAAAAGAGAAATCAAACAGAACTGTGTCTGAACAAAGCGAAAAAGTCAAAGTAGTAATGTGCAAGACTAATCCATGATAATTAATTTTAATCACTGTTCGGAAGACACTTATCGCCTAAAGAAATAAATCATTTACAGGCAAATGTAAAATTAAAATATACGGGTTGAGACGAATGGGAGAAATGTGCAATCAAGATGAATATTGGGTTATGATAACACTGAAGTAAATTACTTTTATCGATTCCCACCATCTTTTTTCTTCACTCTAACTTCAGATTTACTGCTCTACCTGGAAATGCCCAATCAATTTTACAAAAAAGAAAAAAGTGAAGAGTGCTCAGTTTTGAATCCTCAACTGCACCTCTTTCACACCATTAGTTAAAAGCCATGTAAATAAATATTACTTGCTTAAGCAATAAGCATCTTTGAAAGTTTACAACCCAATCCCATAATAATACCCGAAAATATCTCTAAGAAAATGAATTCTTTAGCAAAAGAGTTACTCCTCTTCTTCATGATCGTTTACCTCAAAATAAAATAATTACAGAGTAATGAAATAAAAATAATTCAAAATGAAATAATTATAGAATTAAAAAAGACTACCTAAACAATCATACAGCACTCACAATTGCTGTACATCTTACCGTTCAGAAAAAATACCGAACTATCCAAGGTAAGAATTTAAAGAACTGAACTGAAGTTATTAATCAAAGAGGATGGACATTCATCTTTCTTCTACAGTAAAACAAAGAGCAAAAAATGTAATTTATAAGCTTTCAAAATAAAATAAAGAATTAAAGAAGACTATCTCAGCGAACGATTAAGCTTGCCTCATATCACAACTGACGTCTTCTACTTTTCTCGAATTGAAAGTGACTGTTGAACAATACAAGCAAAATTGAGATGAACTACTTCAACTAATGAAATTTCTAAAAATGAGGAAATTTCAATGAAATATTCGTAAGACATGGTATTCCAAAATAAATGTTGCTATGTAACTTAGTTGATGGTCTTTTTTTTCCAAATTATTTGAGCTAAATTATTTCGACTAGCTCTACGGCAGTATGCTTCAAATAAGTTTTAATTACTTCTCTCGTCTCCTTCAGTTATATAATGTTTCAATTAAATTTAAAACTTTCCCAAAAATCAAAACTTAATTTTTGCCAAAGAATTCGAACAATAAGAAATGCAAAATAACGAACTGAAAACGAATTAAAAACTTCTAACAACAGCGACTAACATATTGATAAAGATAAAACACAACCAGGACAATAACGGAATAATGATAGTTCCATTGCATCCGTTCAAATATTACTGATTATGCAAAATAGGAACTTGTCTAAAGCAAAAACACTAGTAAATGCTAGTGCAATAAGGCATTTAATGATGAAAAGTGTTTACAATAAGATATCAAAATCTAAACATATGAATGAAAGGCATGCATATTATTTTCTTTCACTGCTAAGTGACTTCCTGTGATATCCGTTTTAAACATATGAGCATATTTGAACGATCAAAAAAAATGCAAAATCAAGTAATTAAGTTTGGTTTCGATATTAAACCAAACCAAAATCCGCTTAAAACTTTATTTTTACCATCTATAATTGAAAATTCTTCAACTATACTAAACAATGGTGCATCAATAATTTCAGATTACTGCAAAAGACTTTATTATTAAGTCACGTAAAACATGCCAGGTATTAGCCAAGCAAAGACCAGAAAATTACAACCACTGGCAACCGAACCAACAATAGCAAAACGACTGTGCAGTTAAATTAAAACTTCCTGCAATAATGGAAAACAGGACCCCACAGAAATATCAAAGAATTTTAGGAGTTCCAATAAAGATCAACCGGAAAGCTACCCTATTAAATTTGATTTTCAGCATTACTTAAATACTTAATATTTGCATTACTATTTGGATATCTGAATTTGTGATAACGTGGTAATTGTAAATATCCGCTGTAGCATTCCTATTAAGAAAAATCAGCGAATCATCGCACAAGAATTTTCCATAGATAATCTAGCCAAGTATGAGTGGGAGCTTGCGCAACTGAGCAAATAAGAGCAAAGAACAATTAAAAGTTGCTTAGCATCCTAGTTTGGTTAAAGGCTATTTCACAGCAACTTTATCTAAAACTTTGATAAAGGCAATGTTTACGCATTTCTGTCAACCTTTTGTGTCATATCTGGTGATCTTACTGTTGACCTCAAAATTATTTTCCTACAGTAAAATTGTAAGTAACTATTCCCTGTCAAACCTTGATCAGTTATATGTTTCAATCTGATTGGTCAAGTAGTGAGAAGTGCTAATCATTCACTCCGGAACAATGTTCGACGAATATTGTTGATAAATTGTTTGGAGTTCTAAAGAATTCCTTGCTAACTTGGCTAAAACTTTGAAGATGAACTTAAAAAAAATTAAAGTGGCTGTTAATAATAAAATTTATTCTTCTACTTAATTTTCAAAACTTATTTAGTGAACAGCAAATTAGTTTAACAAAAATTAACAAAAAAAAAAGAAATGAGTTTAAAAGTTAAAACAAAGTTCTAGAAAAAAAATGAATTGTACAGAATTTGAAAAATTGAAAAGAAATCCATGAACTGTTTGAAAATCAAAAGGCAATCGACAAAATCCAAATTCTCGATAAGGCTAATGGCTTCTCAATTGAACCTTCGCAGCTGGTCAGCAACACGCAAGATCTAAATTATTATAATACCTCTGATAGCGTCGATTGTACTTAACAAAGAGAATAAAAATTTATGATATCTTACTTTCAATTTCAAGCCAGTATCTCCGTTATCCAGTCGTCCGACAACTATCAGTCAACCATTTGATTCGAATTACAATTACTTAATTTTCAGTACTACAGGCGGTATACAAGATTTCTGAATACCTGAACATTCTAAACTGAGTAAAATTATTCAACTAACTGAAACATCCCAGGCCAACAATGTTTAGTCTCCTTTACGTATATCGCCTATTAAAAATTTTAAAACTAATATTTTCCTTGCTCATAGTCACTGTAAACCTAAATCTTCAGATCTTCACACCTAAAACATCTGTAACAAAATCGAATCACTAAAATTTGCAAAAATATCACGCAAAAAAAGTTAACCTAAGATAACCGGACACAAAAAAACGTCTTTCCGGAGACAAACTTTAACAAAGGGGACAGGATCGACATGAACCGCGTAAAAACCTGTCGCGCCGCAGACGGCAAGTGTGAAGGGATGTTTTTCGTGGGGTGGTGTTGTCCGTCATCTGCCCTTATTTTGGGAGTGGAGGGGGGAAGGACAGGAATACCCGTTGATTTATTTGCTATGTTTCGGGTGCTCATGTGCGGGAGGCAGTTTTATTTATAATATCATCTTAAGCATTTATATATGAATCGTTCACTTTAAAAATTAATTCAAAATTTGTCATCATTGTAACATAGAATGGCACATCTTGTTCATATCTTTACAGCTGTTGTCATTTGAACTGCATTAATAGTGATTAGTCTATCATCCTCAGTGGCCACAATGATAGTGTAACACGTCTTCTTAATTTTGATTTGTTGATACTTCTTATGGGTTGCTCGTATGAATTTACGTTTTATTCAGGCTAACAGGCTATTCAGTTCTTCGGTATTTCTATTATTTTTAAATTATGTTGAATTGGAGTAGAAAATATAAGGTAAAATAAAATTTCTGTTTATTTCTTCACTGCGATATAAGGAGTACTTAGAACTGATGTGGGATGAGACGAAGACTAGCGAGCTTTTTTATCGAAACCTTCGTCCACATCCTTCTGCTCATCATTTCAACTCTTTTCCATCTTTGTCAGATTTGGCTGGCGATTCAACGTGGTAAATCTCCAGATGCGATCTCCGGTTTCTAAAATATGGAGATTTTTATTTTATCGGAAAATTTCCCTCTCTCTCTCTTTTTACCACAACGTCTATTGAAAATAGTTCTCTAATTTTAAATGAAGTTCTAAATTCGATCTAAGATGCTGATTCCGGAAGTAATCTTAATCTCTTATGTAGTAATTGGTGAATAATTTATGATTTTGGTGGTTTCACTTAATTTCATGTTTATTTTGAAGTTTTATTATAAAGAGGGAGATTAGAGGCTTGAAATTTGAAATTGGTACTCGTTTTCCAACCATTACGACTTTTTAATGTTTATTAATTGTGTAACAATAATCCGCAACATTGCGGTTAATTGAATGTTGCAAATATTTAATGTGTGAAGTGGTATGTTATTTCAGAGTTTCTGACAGAATTCGAACTTTTTCGAAGCTTTAGAATTGGCAGTTGCAACAATGCTTGGTGATGTTCAGAATTTGAAGGGGGCCAAGAACTTGGCTGATGAAGGTTTCGGTTTCGAAAAGCAGCAAGAGCGTCTTTTGATGAGTAAGCTTGCTGAAAATGGTAAATTACCGGTGAAACCACAGACTGCTTTTCTACAAAAGAAATTAAAGCAGCAAAGAGTATGTTTCAAATCATGAAATCTTTCGGTTTTCACAAAACAATAGGGATCAACTGGAGTTAATCACTCGTGTTTTTCAGAATTTTTAGAATTTAGCAGCATGTTCTTGACTGTTTAACCGCATTAGATGTACTTATTTACCCTGTTTTTGATGTTGATTAATTTCATCGCTCATTCTAAGGAGAAAAAGTGTCCGATTGTATCTGAATATAAAAATGATCAATTGCCAGATGTTTATAAGTTGGGTTAATACTATAATCATCCTAGTATAGTTGGAGAGTTCACTTTCATACTTCTTGACTTTTTTTTCTATATCTTGATTTGTATTTTATAGAAGTTTTTTGATTCTGGTGACTATGCGATGAATAAACAAAAAACGAATCCGTCAACAAATGTACCAGTTGCAGATGTACAAAACATTGTGCATAAACCAGCTTCTGCTGCTACAATCACGCAGGTATCATCTGTTA
Organism: Madathamugadia hiepei; assembly: GCA_013365335.1. Taxonomy (NCBI): domain Eukaryota; kingdom Metazoa; phylum Nematoda; class Chromadorea; order Rhabditida; family Onchocercidae; genus Madathamugadia; species Madathamugadia hiepei. The sequence continues at coordinate 17,013 of JABVXS010000466.1, forward strand.
ATGTTTGTCTCAGGAGATTATAATGAATCCGTCTTCTCAGCATTTGCAGAAGTACTTTATTATTACTTTGATTTTTTTTCATGGGCAGGAGGAAGCTTTCAGTTTTTACCCAGCCCAAACTTAGGATTGTGTTCAAGTTATTAGTTGAAAGTGAAAAAAAAATGTAAGCACCTTATTATGAAAATCTGAGGGCAATGGAGAAGATTACATTATTTATGGGGTTTTCGATATGTGTTGGAGTCTTCCAGTTTGCACTTGAATATTTGTTTTTGGAAACTGTCCATGCAATCTGAATTCAGCAAAGAAATTGTACTCGCCATCTTCCCGCATTATTGTTTTTTATGTTTCATCGCGTAGTTCTTTCATTATTCCTTCTATATTTCAGGAAGAAATGAATGCACCGCTTATAATCGATGTTTCACCGGTGATAAGGGATGAATCTTTGTTGATTCCTCGTCCAGACACGGTCCCACAGCGCAAATCATCTATCATTTATCCATCTGTGCATAGTAAATTAAGTCCACAGCCATATATTCACCACTCAACCCATGACAGCAACTCTCTTCCTGGATCCTAGAATGTTTTCTGTGATATCCATTCTTTTAAAGTTGTTGACAGGCTCCTTCCATTTGTTCATTTGTCAATTTTAGGGTTGACGACACAGCATTTTGACGTGGGAGTTTCAAGTTTCTCAAGGTTTTTTAAAATTTATTGAGAACAGGTGACAAATGTTGGCACAGTTTGAGAGAACTGGAAACTTTAATCAATAGAAAGTTAATAAAAGTTTCAATTTCTTTTGTAGATATTAGGTTTAGAATTCTTGAAATTAATTCGAAGATCCACTTGGTGTTGTCTGTTGATGGCTGGGTTTATATCAAACGTTTGAAGCTTGCTTATCTGTTGAACGGTCATGTTTTAACCCTTTATAGATTTTGTCTTTCGTAGGTTTCCCTTGTTTTTGTATGGAAAGCATTTTGTTGTCGTCCATAACCATATAATTTGCTGTTTTGCGAAATTTATGGGATTACAGTGGTGTGACTAGTCGCGAACCTATCTACTAAGCTCAAACTGCTTCGATCATTGTTCATATTGCATTCATAACATGAAGATTTTTGTTTGATTGCGCTTCATAAACTCACACCTTTCACTAATAGCCGGGTAGACATGTTTCAAATCATTTTGATGGAATAATTTTAAAATGTCAGTCCATCTTTGCAATGTTGTGGCTATGCTCGCATTTTATATTAGAAGTTTATTCTTTTTCTGTTGTACCGTACGATACTTATTAATTACTGCTGTATTTTTTTTTGTAATCATGTTGTAGTAAAGCATATTCATTACCAAAACTGTCCATACCTATTTATCAATTGCTGAAAGAACTGTGTTGTAACGTTATATTAAACGTTTGCAAGGATTTTAATTATAAATCGACATCAAGTGTGCAATTGGAGATTTAAAAAGGTCAATCATGACGTGACAACTGGTGGTATTTTATAATGATTTGCATAAAACCTATATGCATGAAAGTGATTGGTCCTTACTTTCTTACGGCATTAATATGAGCAATACGAAATATGAAAAAAGCGAAAAAACGTTTCTGAATTCATAATTTCTAAAATGTACTTCGCCACTAAAAAACTGTCCTTTATCCATATAAACATCCAAAAATGAAAAAAAAAAACCATAACTCATCTTTATTTTAGAAGCTAGAGAGTTTTTTACTGTTTCTTTGAAATTCAGTAACGGTATCCTATAATTAATAAATCGTTGAGGGTGATAAATAGATATGAGGCAGCACAGTTGTCATTTCGTATCTCGCTTCGTACCTCAGTTTTCATTCATTACAGATACAAATACTAAACAGTACTACTGCTACCGAAATTAAAATCATAAACAGTAAGCCATTTCGTGCTCTCCAAACATAATTACCAAATGAGACTCTGAAGTGATGCTATGACTTGAAAAGCGAATATCATAAACACTTGTAAAAAATAATGTTGAACGGGGAAAATCTATGTGCTCGAACTAGAGCTACCAATTTTTAGGACATGCAAAGAAGCAAGCTTCCAAGCATTGACAATTTCTGTAATACTTCGACAATTAACAGCCATATTTAGACGCTTATCAAACTGTGTATTAACATCGACCAAGCTAACACCACCGTATGACCACCGGTCTCGCCATATGGATGCTTTGGATTCCGGATAGTTTAAAGGTATCACTAATCGCAATGGTGGTACTAGAAGCTGAAAGTTGATAAATATGTGAAACTGCCCGGAAAACAGAATTATGAGCCAAAAAAATACCATTATGTTGCAATGTGAAGAATTTTTAACTTCAAGGGAAGAGATCAACTAACCACTATAAAATCAGTGAAATCATTACTCAGGAATGGAACATTTAATGATGATAAACTTACAATATCATTTTCGATAAACACTTGAATTTCTGTACAATCATCTGATATTGGGATAAATTCAGGGTCAAACCTAAAATACTTTAATTAAAGGAAAAATGGTTTTCGATACTGCATTGTATTCATAGATTAAGCATCAGAGTAAACATTGCCTGTAATTGTATGGCCGAAGTTGATCCGAAGCTTCTTGTGATAACTCCAACCTCGAACCATCTTGGCATGTCACTGCTAACCGTTCTAAAATATGCTAAATCAAGAATTTTTTAAATGCTTTTAAACGTTGACCTATTGATTTTAAGTTAAGCCTACTGATTTTGGTTTAAAAGTACAAAATACTGCAAAAAAATATTTCAAGAAACATACCATCAGAACACTCCTCTTTTTTGATTCGTTTTGCTGGTATCGCATCTTTACTTGTCTTGTTTTTCGCATTTTCTTTAACTAAATTCATCACCTTTTCCGGAACTCTGAAAATTTTTAAGAAATTAAGGTATTTACTGGATTTCACGATCAACTTAAATTTAAAGGCAGGAAACGATTATTGGTGAGCAAAGCAAAAAGAAGCAATCAGTACTGTATGTAAATAGTACTCGATGCAACCGCTAGGCAGTAAAAAATTAAAATAACTTCTTTAACCAATTAGTTATCGCAAACATAAAGCCAAGTTGTTAAAATCTAATTGATCGAAAATCATACTGAGCAGTAATTCACAAAATTTACAGTGAGCAATAAATTCAACAAACCTACTTTAAAGCATACTGATGGAAATCACCCCATGGATCTGGAAGTGGTGTCCTCGGGGCATCGCCACTGTCCAAACGTAAAGCGTCTATCAAAGGAAAACAAAGAGAATCACGTTCGATTAAATTCCTCACACTAACAACCAATTTTTCCAGAAGCTTCAATTCTACTTTCCTACAAAGCTTTGCAAAAATGAAAAAAAAGTAGACGCAGATTAAGAGTACAAAATTATATTTCAAAATTTAATTATAAATACATCTAATAAAATTATTTAATGAATATAAAGTGAATTTTTTGAAAGAATTTTAAAGACTTTGAAAATTATAAATGTAACGGATATTTTGTATGATACTGATGCTGCAAAATCGACATCAAGTTAAAAAAGTTTACCGACGATTTTCCATGATTTCAAGAAGACGTTCAAACTTCGACTTCGGTGGTTGCCCATCCAAGCTATAAAAAAATAAGCGAACTTCTGTAATACATAATTATCCGAACGGTTTTAATCTACTTGCTTAGCTGTATTTGGAATCCCTGCATGTCGCCTGAAGGTACTAGAAACCATCGTACAGAAATCAAAGAGTGGATTTTTAAACTTAAGTTCTGAATCTGCATTTCTACATGATGCGAAATATAGTCACCCGAAGAACACAAATGGGCAATTACCGATTTCTTTCGAGAAGTCTTTTGATATGTTCATGATAAGGCTTCAGTAGCTCTAACTTCTGGCTGTAAAGTGGTTCATCCAAGCTTTTATCACTTTTACTACCTGTTGTACTGTGTGCTGCAGCTGTACTTTCTGAAACAAAGAAACCAGTTGAGACGAAAAACCCTTTCTTGTTTCAGTTATTTTTTTTAATCCTTTAAAGTGAAAGAGATTAATCACCGGTATGATGCTGCGTGTATATTGTGGACGGAACACTGCTTGGGCCTTTATGATGCAGCGAAGAATTCTGCTGCACGGTTGGTCCTACAGATGATGGCTGAGTAAGAGTAATTTGCTGTTGTGAATTATAATTTTGAACATTTCCAGGATCTTGAGATTGATATTGTATGTTCTGAGGACCGCTCATACCACTTGTTATATAATGGTTTGGCATGCGCCTGAAATTTCACTTCCACCTGTTTCAATTTCAATAAAGAAAAGCTAAAACTGCACATTCCATCTCAAAATTATTCGAAAACAAGTCAGTTTGTGCAACATGTGCGTTCTGATAAAAATTTGAAACTGCTTCATAAAGTTACGAATTTTCAGCATTTTATGTTTACAAATAATGGTCACACACTAAAATGCTTATGCCTCTGGAACTTACTGCACAGAGACTTGCGTTGATCCCATTTGTCCAATCCCCGTCTGTAATGAAACATTTTGAGCTGGATAAGGTACTGGACCGCTTTGCACAGTTCCCATACGTACCATTTGTGTATTTCCTTTTTTTAAAACAATTTAATGAATGAATGTTTAAAATATGATACTCAGTGAATCATCTCTATTTCCCTTCGAACACTTTGAAATTATCCTTACGAAATTATTTTTATTTCCATATCTGAATGTTTCGAATTAAATCTGTTAATACTACAAACCTTGAGACATACCAACTTGATGGTTCATTCCAACACTAATCATCATGCCACCAGTATTCATCGTACCTTGCCCGGGATACTGCTGTGCTAGCTACAAATGCAATTAGCTAAGTTGAGCTTTTCAAATACAATTAAGAAATACAAAATCATGCTTGACACTCTAGAAATTTTTGCAGATTTGTCAACTAAAAAACAAAACAAAATGTGGTCTTCAAAATAAATGATGAAGAATGCCCTATACTTTCTGGTATGCTTATACAATAAAAACGTGTGGTGTAGCATCAAAATTTTTCATTACATTTAATCAAATATCAAGTGATTTGATATAGTTTTAAAATCTACTCAACACGGCAGAAACCTGACTCGAAAGCGTCCTTGGATAAATCCCAGAGCAACCTGCCGTTTTTTTTCAGCATTAGTTTCTGCGTTAATTTGCTGCTGAGCCATCTGTTGTACTTCGAGTGGTAAACGCGATAATGCATCGCTAATTGTTCTATAAACAAGCATCATGAAGGATCAACAACTAGCAACTTTCGGCTATGTGTTTCGAAGAAATTTTCAAGTTCCGCACCAAAAAGGACGACAAAAATAATTGAATACAATTAAAAAGACTACACGTAACTGGACGAGTAACCCAACTACAATGTTTTAAAATGCAGATAAATTACATACAACAACCGTGGTTGCATTTGTGGGTTCTGGAGATACTGTCCTGATGCTATTTGCACCGGTTGCTGATTGGGTTGCATCATCGCCATACCATATCTGCAATTTATTGAGTGAACTTATGGAAAGGCTGAATTGAATGCCTCATTTCCCATAATACTTGAGATTTGTGCAGCCTATCAAAACATTTCCCTTCACTAATTTATTTAATAAATTCAAAGCTATTTTATTTCACCTAACCTATACATATCGCATTGCAAGCAATAACAAAAACTGGTGGTACAATTTCTCAGTAATTCTGTGAGTGTGTAAATAGCAAGGCGCGACGATTACTTTGCAAAAAAAAGATCCATATCTAAATTATATCTAAATTAAAGCAATAATTTGTTATGTATTGGCGAATTCTTTAGCATGGAAATCAGAAAATATGCCGCACTGAGCAACCAGACATTTGCTATAATTTTGTTAATTTTTTTTAACAAGTTTGAGTGTTTATATATACAGAGAGATTGATATATATATATATATAAACATATACGTTGATTCTTGCCAGATCTTCTCCAGCATTATATGGGAAGAAGTGTATGCAAACTTCCAAAAAAGCCAATAGTATAAGAAGCAATACTTACCTTTGCTGACGATGCATATGTTGTGCTGTCACAGTAGTTGGTACAGAGATCTGCAAAAAAAATCTGTTTCGTTTAAATTTCATTTCGTAAGCTCATACTCTCAACTGTCTTATTAACGATCAATTAAAATACTGAACAACTCACAGACGATAGACTTAGTTTGTCAATTTGTCACAAATGAAAAGATACATGCAAACTGATAAATGAAGACCACCAAAATAAAACTACAGTTTGAAATCAAAGTAATAACCGGAAAAACAAGAATTAATTAAAAGGTCAAATTAATGTGTTAAATAAAAATACAAGTGAAAGAATTAGCTGACCATTCGAGGATTTTGCATTCTTTGACCTTGCTGCATGATAAATTGCTGTTGATCAACGTAATTCATTATTGAATTAGATCCCTATCTAACAGAAAGCACACGACAAATTTCACTTAGCTTTGATCAGCTATATTGGCTACTCGTGTCTGAGCCTGTCTCATTTCGGAGAAATGGGAAACGGTTGTTGTGTCATAAACCGAAGTTACTGTTACAGAAAATCATTTGGTATTACGCTAACAACCAAAGACTACGTTTACGTATTTCTATCACCACTTATCCTTCATATCTAATGAGCTTCGGATTATTTTTTCTGTCCGTTGAATTACTTATAAATTTACATATTTCGTCTCGAAAGACTTTTTGTTAACTTATGATTTTTTTCTATTTTGTTCATTAACATGCATAATGCATAATCTCGTATTCTTTGAAATTCTGATTTTTTCGACGCGACACAGCCCAAGTTGAAAATACATGTAAAAATGATGGAAAACTTGTTTGCAGGTAGAAAACGGAATGACAAGAAAGCAGTTAGATTGTGACACTTTTGAAAAGGTACCATATCATAATACTCCATTTTTTACCTTATTGGTTATCCAGGTATCAATCAATTTACTCGTTTATAAATTTGTTAGTAAATTTTTCACTCCTAGATCAGGTAAGGAATGAATCACTTATAGAATTAGACCATTTAAACTGGCTAGATAAGAGTTATAATGGTATGCTAGCTTAATTCTCTCCTTAGCAGTTTTTTTTGAAAGCTGAAAATTTTTCGTGAAAATATTAGCTTTTATTGTGTATCACAATATCTAGCTGACTTTGAAATTCTTTGTTACACGTAGTCGGGTAAAGAAAACTGACCGAAACGACAGACGATGATTATTTTTGATTAATTTTAGTGCAAAACTTAATGCATTATTTGGTGTATTTAGTTTAATGCGTTTTGAAAATACTACTGAATTTAATTGCAGCTTGATGCACCGAAAATTTGCAACGTTTGTATAATTGCTCACGTAGACCATGGCAAAACATGTCTTGCCGATTGTCTGATTTCATCGAATGGATTGATATCCACTAGAATGGCTGGTAAATTACGGTATTTGGATAGTCGTGAGGTAACTTCTCTTCTTGGATGCTCTTTTCAGATGATTTGTGAGGAAAATAACATCCTGAAATTCTCCTTGGTTTAATGAATTAGTCAAGTAATGTTTTCAAAACATAATGTTCGGCGTAAAAGTTTGAATTCTATGTGCTGTAATTGACTATAATTATAGGTTATAACATCAGATGAGCGATTAGTGGAACGACATATATGTAGGTTGTTTTTAAGATTGTAAATTATTCAGGATGAGCAGATTCGTGGAATAACAATGAAAGCTTCAGCAGTTGCTTTATTGCATGGCAATAACGTTATAAATTTGATTGATAGTCCTGGGCATGTGGATTTTTCCGATGAAGTTTCTTCAATGTTGCTGTTGTCAGACGTAACTTTTCTTGTGATCGACGTGGTTTGTTCTTTTTAAATTTTTACTTTTTTGTAATAAATTTTATTTTGAAAATATGTCCAGACAAGAAAATTCATGTTACCAACTGTTTTTAAGTCAGGTCAGGTTCATGATTCCAAAATAAACGCAGTCTACCTTTTACTTACAAGTTTTCAATTTAAATTTTGCGGCATTGAATTTTATATGAATCTATTGACGAGTGCTTTCTTTGACATAATTAAGTTATTAATTTTAAAAATTAGGTTAAAACTTCAGTCGTTTCTGTTGTATTTCTTCTAAAAAATCGCTTCTACCTAGGTTGAAGGACTTTGTTCGCAAACCGACTTCCTTCTTCGGCAAGCAATCCAGCTAGATCTGGAAATAATTCTTGTTTTCAATAAAATCGATCGGCTAGTTGTTGAAACCAGACAAACTCCGGCTGAAGCTTTTGCTCATATACGGTGTTTGTTGGAACAGGTAAGCTATGCCACTGTTCCATTTTCAAAAACTCTAATCTAATTGGAGTTTAGTGAGTGTAATGATTTTTGAAAACTGAATTGTATATCGTTTACGAAATGCTCAGAGATGTAAATCACATATAATCATTTTCAGGTTAACAGTTGCATTAGCCAGATCATTTCTGGTGTTTTAGTGGAACAAGAAGATTGGCATGGTGTTGAACGTACTGAAAAGGGCTTGTATTTTTCACCAGAAAATGAAAATGTTATTTTTGCCTCAGCTTTGCATGGTTTGTTTTGTGCGTTTGATTATACATTCTTTTTCATTCTAAATGATTTAAAAAAAATTCTCATATTTTTTCTAGGTTACGGATTTACTCTGTCGGATTTTGCAAGGATTTGGTCTAAGAAGATTTGCATGCCAGAAAAGTACATATTATCGAAACTTTTTACTGATTCATTTTTCTCAAAAGGAATGATCAAAGAAGGAGCAGAGTGTTTAGGAAAGAAAACTTTATTTGAGCAATTCATCTTTCAACCTTTGTGGGATGTTCATCAATCCGGCCTTGTAGATGAAGATTTGGAGAAGCTAAAAGTTTGTTTTTATTAATATTGTTGTTGAGGATTTCGGTTTTATTCTTTTGATACACATAGTACCCCCTCATCATTTGCAGACATTTTCTAGTAAAATGAATGTCGAAATTCGAAACAAACGGCCAGTAGAAGCATTCGATGAGTTTATGCGTGGTTGGCTTCCTCTTACGACGGCTTGTTTTCGAGCTGCTATCCATTCATCTCCTTCATGTCAATCTTTTTCGCATCCTCTCCGCTTAGCTTCGTTGTCATTAAATGAAAATCATTCCCTTTATGAAATCGTCAAAGCTTGCGACAGTTCGGCTGCTACTGTTGTTTTTATTGCAAAAATACTGCAGTATGGTGAAACCATATTAGCAATGTGCCGTGTACTTTCTGGAAGTGTTCGGAAAGACGATCAGCTATTTTTGATTAATAATACGCATTCAAATGTGGCTGTCCCGGATAGGTGTGTATTTGATTTTTCACATTTTATATTTTTATGTCGGTCATTTTCATTTTACTGCATTTATGCACCTAACTTCTGAATTCTATCCTTTAACAATTTGATCCAGATAGTATCATTAAATTCTTCACTTCTTACTCATCAAACATGAGCAGTAATTAGGTATATAGCGGAAATATTTCGGAATTTCTTAGATAGTGGAAACATTTCAGTTTTTCCATGTTAGCTTTTGTCAGATTATTTTTTTCCAGAATTTCAGATCAGTGATAACCATTTCCGGAGTTTATTTGCTCATGGGTCGTGAAAAAATTGTGGTGAATCGTGTTGTTGCTGGTACGGTTTGTGCGATCGAATTTTCTAGTGAAATGTTAGCAACAACACTTTGTAGCGAAGCAGTTTCTGAAGGATTAGTTCGCGTTACGCATGGCGCAAAACCATTGGTTCGTGTATCGGTGCAACCAGAAGGTGGCATTGATGAGCTAAAAAGTTTACGAACTGCTCTAAAGCAACTTAGCATTCTGGACTCAAATGTACGAGTTGTAGAGCAAGAAAATGGTGAACTAGCCATGTTTGCTGCAGGTATAATTTGTTTACAGTCTTCCTTTGCTGTCTTTTCAATGTCTTTTTCTGCTCTTGATTCGATTTATCGGAAATATCAAGATCGCGGCTGGTTGCCAATTTATTTAAACAGTGTGCTGGTTTTGATATGATAATTACCGTTTGTTCTTTTATCTCCCACTACTTTTACTGCTATTTTATCTCATTCCAATATTTTTAGGAGAAGTTCATCTTCAGAAATGTCTTACTGACCTACACGACATGGGACAGAGAAAAATAAAAGTGTCAGAACCGTCAGTACCATTCTTCGAAACTATAATTTCCATACCTGGATCATCCAGCGCTACAATGCAATCTATTGTAAGTATACGTTTTGCTCTTTACTCCATAATAGAATCACCAAAAATGAAACACAAATAAAAATCATGAATAAATAATAAACTACTAATCACCAACAAAATAAAATGTTTGAATGTGTTAAATGCTAATACCAGTCTGTTTTAGGATTGTAGCATCCGTTGCGGTTTAGCTAAAATAAAATTGCGTGCAGCGGCATTACCTCGCGAACTTATTGAAGTTCTAGAGAAAAAGGAAGATTTATTACGTGATTTACGCCAAGGAAAGTATACTCAAGCGGTAGAGGATTTGTATAAAACATTGCTGAATGACTGTGTAAATTGGCTGAAGGATTTGAAAGGAAGTTTTTGGTCAAAACAACGAACTGAGCAACTGAAGTATGTATTTCATAGTATACAAGTTCCTTGTTTGGTTGATTTTCCAACGAGTTTCCTTGTGTTGACCCTTTTTCACAACTTTTTTCCAGTTTTCTCGGAAAGAAGCTGTGTTTTTTAACCATTGTCTCAACTCACTCGCTAGTTAGGCGAAGCGTGACTCGCTTCGTCTCTCCATTTTCACCTTGCCCAATGGATCCGTGAAGAGCATTGATCCTGCTGTGACATCCTCAATTTGAGATGGGCAACACCATCTAGTCACACCACTCAAACCTCTCCGCCACTGTAAGGCTCTGATCATGGAAAGGTATACAAGTTATACCAAAACACAAGCTGTTGGTAGAATTTGAAGTTAATAAGTTGTCCCTCGTTAAAAACAATGGTTGACCATTTGTTTTGCTTAGCTGGCAACAGTACTATTAGTAGTTATAAGGATATTGTGGTGTTTTACCAATGATGCATGAATATCTAAATTATAGCTCTTTAGCTGAAACGGTTTTGCATAAATTTTCAGTAATAGAAATAACCTGTCAAACTCTTTTAACTTCTAGTAGTACTGTTGTCAGTTAATATGGATATTCATTCATGATTGATAAAACATCACACTATCCTTATGACACTATTCTTCTGCGCGAATTCCATGTAAGTATTTTTAAGTCTTATTTTAATCCCCGCTTTTTTTAAGATTTTTTTGATCCTTTTTAGGCATTTTATCGATAGGATATGGGCATTTGGACCACCTCGAGCTAGGTTTAACATATTGTTCAATGCAACGGATGACTATTTTAGGCCATCTATTTGGGAAAGTAAGTTTGTCTCAGTTTCATAAATTTGTTTTTTCTAAGCCAATTTTTCTCTTCCTGAGTCGTATTCATGTTGTGGCTTGTTAGGGCGATACTATAATTTGCTTAGTTTATTTCCTCCCACTGCTACTTTTTAATGTTGTATTGAGGAGTTCATTTTAAAAAATTGGTTTCCATTTATAGTTTTCCAGTGTCATATTTCTGCTGCAGGAGGTACTTCCAAATTGCGATGTTTTGATCAATCGATAATAACAGGTTTTGACTTGGCAGTAGGAGCTGGTCCCTTATGTGAAGAACCAATGTGGGGTACTGCAATCATCATCGACGAATGGAGAGTAAAAGAAGTCGATGATCCAACAATGGCTGGTGTCTTGATATCTGGGATGAAGCAGGCGTGTAGGTCAGTTTTTTTTTTGGAAAATTTATGACAATAATTTTTTAATAAGTTATGACTTAATTTTCTAAGTTCATAGCAATTAGGTTAAACTTGAAGTACATTTGACAACTTTAAAATGTAACCGTAAAATGTTCCGTTTTCACTTTCAAAATAACATTTTAAGGCAGGTTTGTTCCCAGTAGTATACTGTTGATTTAATACGGTAACTTCTGTATTTAAATCATTCGTCATTTTAAAGAGAAGCACAAAAAAGGCATCCACTTCGTCTTATGGCTGCAATGTACAAATGTACTGTGCAAACGAGTGCTCAAGCATTAGGCAAAGTGCATACAGTCCTTTCGCAAAGGCGAGCAAAGGTATGTGTAAAAAAAGAACAATTTATTTTCATATAATCCTTGGTCGATTTTTCAACAAGTTTCCTCGTATCGACCCTTTTTCACAACTTCTTCCAGTTTGCTCGGAAAGAAGTTGTGTTTTTTAACCATTGCCTCAAGTCACTCGCTGGTTAGGCGAACCATGACTCGCTTTGTCTCTTCGCTTTCGCCTTGCCCAAGGGACCCCGTGAAGAGCACTTTGATGAGTACTGGTCCTAATGTGACATCCTCAACGTGAGATGGGCAGCTCCGTCTTGTCATACCACTCAAACCTCTCCGCCACTGTAAGACTTTCACCATGGAAAGGTTTCATATAATAGCTTTTTAAATTGTTTTAAGGTATGAAGGGGTCAAAATAATTTTCTCGTTTTAAGATACTGAATGAAGATATGAACCAAGCTACGGGGTTATTTGTTGTTGAGGCGCATTTGCCGGTCATTGAAAGTTTTTCATTTTGTGAACACCTAAGGAAGAAAACAAGTGGTCTTTCATCGGGCCAGTTAGAATTTTCACATTGGGAAATGATCGATGAAGATCCATTTTGGGAACCGACTACTGAGGATGAGGTTCAATAACTTTGAAATTTTGTAGTTGTGTATATCTCAGGTTTTTTTCGCACCAAACGTGGTATCTAAGTTAACTGATAAATTAAATTTCAGTGGAACAGAAAAAGACTTGAATTTGTGGTGGACGATTCAATTGCTTAAATTTAGAATATTCCATCAAAATTCTTTTTAGGTTGAGTTGTATGGTATGAAAGGTGATGCTATAAACCGAGCTCGTGTTTACATGGATGCAGTAAGGAAGCGAAAGGGCTTATTAACAGATGAACTAATTGTAACTAATGCAGAGAAGCAACGAACCTTGACTAGGAATCGTTGAATATGTTGTTTCATTTTTAGAAATTATGAAATTTGTTTTCGAACTGAGTCATTTAATGTCAGAGATTCTGTTTTAGATGAATTTATAAATGCAAGAATTACTAGCGCAGGGAAAGGTTTTCCAAATAATGAAATAAAATAAAACTCGATTTTAAATAAAACTCGATAGTATTGAGAAATATTACATCTGGTTAAGCCAAATTTAAAAAGCTTTTACGATGTACATATCTTAACTAAGTATGAATTACTTTTTAACTCGTCCCAAGTACTTTTGTGCGATGATTCTTTTGCAGCTTTAGGTAACAGTACGCCTATTGTCTTTTCAAAGTCGCATTGCGAAGTCCCAGTCTTGTTGATTGTAATTTACCTTGTTGAATTTCTGTATTTTTACTGAATGGTGACGTAGAAAAAAACAAGTTTGATCGTGTTCCTTACAGTGAATAAAACAGACAAATCATTCGAATATTTCAAAACTTGTCGTAATGATAGGATAGGATTATCTCGTATTTTAGGTGTTGTTTCATCTATCCTGCTTATAAGATTTTTAGAGCAAAGCCTAACGGAGAATTATTTTTGTTAAGAATTTATAGAGAATTTAATAAAAAGCTCAAGGTTTCAAAATATGTTGTCGAAAAATAGCGATGCTAGAGTACAAGGATCAAAATGACGCCACAATGTCAAGTATATGATGAACTCTTGTCAAGCTTACCAAGCGCCACAACAACGAATCTATGATATAATTTTGCCCACCAACTAATCAAGAATGGTGTGTCGCGATCTGATTGGCTCACATCAATAGAACAAATATTATATAAACTTCCATTATCCTCCAAGGGGACAGTTCATCAATCAGTTCACAACTGGAATGACGACAATCTCTGCAACTCCGATGATGACTAACTCAATCAGCTTCACTTCAAATCACTTTGATTTTCTTATTTGAATAAAGGTTTAATTACTCAAGTTCAATTCGAGTTATCATATAAAGAGATCTCCCGCAATAGTTAAAATTGTTGTTGTTTGTTGTTCAATCGCACAGCCGAGTCCGACTCATTGCGACCTCATGGACCACCTCACGCCAAACCTCTCTGTTTAGTGCATTCTTCCGAAGTTCA
>JABVXS010000467.1:0-31149 GCA_013365335.1 Madathamugadia hiepei
GCGCCACAATGTCAAGTTTGTGATGTGCTTCTGCTCGACATTGGTCAAGTATGATGTGTGCCGATCTAATTGGCCTACTCGACGGAATGATGTGTATATAAACCGGGGACATTGTACCTACAAATTAGTTTTACCCAGTTCACTGGAATCGACTGACTTTGCTGCTCCGGCGACGACTACTAATTCACATCTACTTCGACTTGGTTATTACGTTGTACATTATTCTAGCTTTCCATGGTGAGTGGTGGAAGAGGTTTGAGTGGTGTGACTAGTCGATGTCACCCATCTCACGTTGAGGATGTCACATCAGGACCAATACTCACGAAAGTTATCTTCAAGGGATCCCTTGGGCAAGGTGAAAGCAAAGAGGCCTAACCAGTGAGTGACTTAAGACGAGTGACTTCCGAGTAAACTGGAAAGAAGTTGTCAAAAAAGGGCGATACGAGGAAACTCGTTGAGGAATCGACCAAACAAGGAACACTATTTTAACGCGTTTTGTTATGTTTTATGAATAAAGGTTTAATTATCCAAGTCTGAGGTCCTCGCTTGCTCACTCTACACAACGACAATCTATCTTTCTACAGCAACTTTCGCTTACGCACGTTACACAGCAATATCTGCATATATTGCTTAGTGTCGTTACACAGTGAAAAGGTAACACTGTCTACTGGAAGACAGGCAGTACTGATATGAGTATCCAGATATCACTCATCAAGTATTCGATAGTTCGTAGCAGACAAAGCCAACTCTTATCACACTAATCCATTTTCTGTAGAGGATCCAAGTTTTATCATGTTTCAGAAAGATTAATATAATAAGGGGAAATGGCGATGAGCAACAAGTTGCATCGCAAAACTGCAATTCTATTACTCTGAAGTTCTGATGATCGAAAAAGCAATGAGTTTTGAATTTTTTTCATCGAATACTTTATGACGATTTGAAAATTAAAACAGTTTCGAATAGTTTGAACAGCTTAAACAAACGCCAACCATTATCTCACTTTTTTAGCTTTTTAGTTGCACCACTTAGTTGCACCAGGCTCCGCTACTGCGGAGCATCGTCTGCATAGATGCATGTTTGTGTTCCATTTCCTTTGTTATTGCCCAGGATAGGGCCGCCTATGTAGCAACTGGTAGGATGACAGTTCTGTGTATTTTTGGACTTGAGGCAATGCACTTATTTTCTTATGGCAAGCACTGTCTCCTTTACTTTTGTCATTCCGCCAGGCAGCAACTAATCTTCGCGTTGATTTCTTCTTCCATACGGCCATCATCGGAGATTGCTGAGTCGAGCGGATTCGTGGTGCACTGGTGTGTGATTCGCATGTCGAGAGATTGATAAGGTAAACATACACGGGCTCAATCCTCAGATATGTTATCACCGACGACAGACCTTTGCGACGGATCGGTCGGGCAATGATAGTCGCATGAAGAATGAGATGCAACAGTTTATATGATATATCCATAAAAAAAAAAAAAAAAAACTGTATCAATTCTAGTTGGACATTTTCATGATTACATGGAGAAAATTTAAAAAAAATAAATGACAAATGTTACCAGTATTGTGATAAATGCACTAGCACATACTGATTCAACTAATTTATGAATTCATAGAAATTAATGATAGCTTCCAATAAATTCCAATTTCAATCCATTGATTGCTATAGCTTCACGATCAGCACCTTTCCAATTCATTATCGTGAAAAAATTAAATTTTTTTAAAAAACAATTGTTTCAAATTTATGCAACCGCAGAACTGAATTTTTTCAAGCAGCTGATAATAAATTCAATCATCACCATATTCTTGATTACGTATGATTCTCCTCATATTTCTCCATCAAACGTGATTGCAGCATTTTCGAAACTAACAGAAACAAACGTGTTTTCATTAAAAAAAAAAAAAGCAATTTCGATTGCATGAAAAATAAAACAGCAAATGGTAATGATAACAGTCAATCCATAGTAATCTGGTCACAGTAGTCACAGTTCCTTAGAACTGCATTGATCATATTAAAACGGATTGTGCATGTAATCGAAAATTCCTACCAGCGATGGAATATTAATTAGTGAAAAAAAAAAGTTTCAAAAATATTTGTTAGTGAATGGTAGTTCAGTGTCAATCATTGAATCTCTATAAACGTGAATAAAGACATAGAGTTAGGGTGTTAAACATTGTCACGTTACTTTCATTTCTGGGTGTAGCAGCTAGTTTTGGTCGAATCGAATTTAATTGCATTTAATCGCTTTAAGCTCCCATTTTTGTATCTTGTTTTCCATCATAACTATTTTTCATTGGGACTGCCAATGATTCGGTACCATAGCTTTTGAAAATTTCGCTTATTTTCTGTTCGTTGTAAAGAATGGCCAAAAGAGCATGCTTTTTTTTTTCCTCAATTTTCGAACTTCCCTTAAGCGACAAGCGAACATTTGCGCAAACAAAACAATCAATATACGAACATTTGCACACCTGCTCGCTTTTGGAACTTTTCATGCTATTGTTTCATTAGTTTCACGTAACAATTCAACAAATTGATGAAACTGGGAATTGTCAAACTTCAACTGAAAAAAAAAAAACAAAAACTGAAAAACTAGAATGAATTTTTGATTTTGTCAAATTCATTTTTTTTAGTTTCAAATTTTAATTTTACAAGAATAAATTCGAATGGTTTCATTATCTATCCTACACCAATGTCAAAGGCACAGAACCATGGATGGACACGCTATGCAGAAGTATTTTCAGGACTGTTATATAGTTATAGAGATACTTGGCTTGTTAAAATTCAACAATCACCGTATTCTTTCGGAAAAAAAAAAAAAAAAAATGTAATCCCGTAATCTTTGATTTTGCAAGAATGTTTCATTGCTTCTTCACTTTTAGAGTTGTCATTTAGTATGACTCATTGAATCGATATATCTGTTGACGGTAAATGAATGGATTTTGAGTTACGGTATAGCAAATGATCACTTCGCATTTGTTTTGCTTCCTTGTGATATGGTCATTTAGCTAGCTGGCTTGTTAGAAGTCAACAACCACCGTATACATTCGTTCAATGTGCATTTTATAAGTTGATAAAGGATAATTTCAATTCAACGATACATCACATTCCCATATCTTCACTTCATGACAATCCACCTGGCCTCATTTCCCTCTTTTTTTTCTTTCATCTTTTTGAGTTTGCTGAGTTACATTTAAAATAATATTAGCTTTTGTACCGTAATCCTATACTTGCTGCATCAATTCGTTTACTGCATTTTATAAATGATTTAATTGGCCAAGTTTGAGGCTGAAAAAAAAAACAATCAACGCTACCATATAACCTTTGCCCTTCGACCTAAAATAAAAAAAAAAAATTCGGGAAATCATTTAATTTTACCGGTTCCATTACAGAGCTCTTTCAAGTGGCAGCAATTTTTTTCAACATTTGAACTTTTGGATCAAGATGTTCGCTAACATAACTTCCAATACCATGGCATGGATTTCTTATGTGTTTGCATGTTGACCAAATGACCGCACCTGATACATTTCATTTCAAATGCTTGTGCCAGCCAGTTGTTCAAATCCTCCTCAAAAATCGAAACCTTTTGTTCTGAAATTGAACTGGCATTGTTAAAAAAAATGTAGTGGAATAGGAAAATGAAACTTCTAAGAATTTTGCAGGATTTATTATGAGCTGTGAAGGAATGAAATTTGACAGTAGCACAATAAGTGTGCCATTGGATTTCAGTGGGAAGTATTCGAAGCTTGTGGAGTGGTAGCAGCGGTGGTGGACAGGCTGGTTGGCAGGGAAATGGTGGTAATGCGCAACAATTTCAGGTCACGCTGTTTGGAATGTGAATATTGATACTTCATTCTTTCTGCAACGTTTAGCTTCTTGGAGGACGGATGTGACGTAGAAAAGACCAACAATACCAACTTTTCGCCTTGGTAAAAATGAATGGTTGGATAAAATGCGGTAAATTGTGAATGCAAAATGTATGAAAACATTTGGTAATATTTAGCAATTATGGCTTAAAAGTTTGAGAGAATGAAAAATTGAGTTGCAATCATTTTTGAAATACAAAATATGATTTTATTTCAAAATTTCATGAACATTCATGAATGAACAAAAACATTAGCAGTTTGAAAGGAGGATGAATGTAAAATTTTCTGAAATGATAAGGTAAGACTTCCAAAAGTTTATTTTAAGGAAATTTTTGAAACACTGGAAAATTTGCTTCAATGTTTTATATGGCTAATTAATGATATCATTGAAAAAAAAAAAGCAGCAAACTTGTATTGCTGTTTATTTGCTATTTTAATAATTAATAAATTAATTAATGGAAAGGATCAGAAACGGTTGGGTAAATGAGCAACTGTGATGTGTGAAAATCAATAATTACATTGATTAATATCATAAGTAATTAGAAGACAAAAGTGTCATATTGCGCCAAATGAGAATTGTAATTTTGCGAAAAAAAAAATTTCTTCACATTTGTTTAAATTTAATATTTTAAAACTATTCATTGGCAAATGAAACAGTGACTTCTGAAGATTTACTTATTTTTTTCATCAAGCTTGCTTCTTTGTGGGTTTGAAAAGTGCTTCTTATTTTACTTCATACATTCTCATCAATGGTTTATTCAAATTTCAGATTCAAAGATTATCAAATTGGAATAAAAAATCAAACCTTTTGGTACTTGAATGATCTGATTGCAAAGTTAAAGCTTGTTGACATCATCTCCTGGTTTAGCATCGCAAATGAAAATCTCCAGGATTAAATTCAAGTTTGACACCAACACAAAAGACAATCTTAGGAATGCAATGAGCCTACAAGTTAGAGTGACCTCTCAGCATAGCTACATGTTCAGTGTTGGTGACATTTGCTGTTCAAGGACTGTCTCATTTATTTCATAATCAATGTTGAGCATTGTGCATTGGCGGCGATCATGAAAGCTTTCTAAAGTCGCAAATCGCAGTAGTCGATAGCCAACGATTCAGATCCATCGTGGAAGGGTAAGTTAGTAGCATCGCCTTTGCAAACAGCTAGTGATGATCATCGGATGTTTATTGAACGAAAAAAGCTTCTCATTGTCCACAGTGGATTCAAAGCAAGTGATACCGCACAGTTATAGTTCAATTGTTGGAAAGTTTTGAGTTCTCTATGGTTTTCAGCTTGTCTTGTAAGTTTCTGGAAACTTCTTTCCTTCCGCTGAAATACAATAAAAAGAAAACTCAGCTGCATCGACAAAGTGTCATGTTAAGCGCTACAGAAGCGCTCGGTGTGAGCAACAACAAGAGCGGCGCCATGTGGCATTGAGTAACGTGCGACCTGTGCCACTTAGACTTAGTAGTACAAGGTTGATTAAGTTGCCTTCGGTACGGTAACTCAATCTTGAACTAAGCCTCCCGTGACTCTTGTAGTATTATATTTAAGGAAATGGTTAATAGAATTAGTGCAGGGAAACAGCCTGGTACCACACCATTGATTATTTGGAAAGTCTGAGAGAGTGCATCGGCTTATTTGACTTGGCACGTGCTGATTCTCTTGCACCAATATTTTGGTACTTTGGTATCAATGTACGATTACGGATAGGAAAAGCAATTGGTAATCAGATCATGCAGAGAACAAGCTTAACATCCGTAATAAACGGAAGAGAGATAACCTTCACCCTTTAGGGAATCTCTCTCAAGCATCAGATTCTTCGACATTTGACAACTTTCCGGCATCATATATTCAACGAATTATCACTAACCTTACTGACAAAGCAAGGACCACTTTTGCTTATTAAAATCTTTTATTTGCACAATTAATTTCCGTTATTGTCTAAGCTATTAATTGCTTTATCCTTTTCATCTGTTGTCTTAAATTGGAATTACAATGTAGCAATGTGAACAATTCTCAATCGCCGATAAATGAAGCAAAAGAGGACTTTTTTCGATGAAAAAATTTAATGATACGAATTTTGTTAAAATTTAATGCAAACATGGCAAGGAGGAAGCTAATTAGAGTTGCAATGAAATGCAAGATTGATTTGAGAACATCTATCTCGCAGCATTGTGCATTAATTATGAAGCACACAAAGGGGAAGAAGCATCGGAAGAAATTATCGGGAAAATCAATCGAAGGATTTCATTTCACCATTTTCTACTGGACATCAGAATGAAGAAAGTGAGGTTAAAAGAAAATCAATATTGAAGCCGATAAAACAGAAACACTAGCAGCTCTGAAAATATACCAGAATTATTCAGAACAGAATCGTTAGTCCAAACAGTTTGATGAAACCCAGATCAAGAAACGAATTCACAAACTTATGCAAAAGATGCAGAAATAGCTCAGAAGTGACAATCAAAGTGATCAAAGGACCTCAATTGCAAATTATCAACGTTCGGCGTAAATCCCGCATCGTTGCAAGCATTCTGAAGTGGCTTTGAAGCACTGGTTCACGGCTAGGATCACCAAGAAACTCAAAAACTCAACTGCTATATTTCTGGCTTAAAAAATGGAACATTACAATCCTTTAGCGTTAGAGATTCATGAAATTATGCATAAAAATTAAAAATGCCACGTGTACTAATACAGATCGGTGCATTTTTATTACAGATCGGCAATAATCATATTACAATAAAACATGGTAAATCATTACTAACAATGAATGAGGAGAGCAAAGCATATTAAATACCTCAACATTTCCGTTTAGCAAAGCTGTTTAGGCCACTCTAAGTTCATCAGTCAAATTACTTGTTTCATTTTTTATTTACTGCACACATTTCTGAATAATATTTTAATTAATTTATTAAACAAATAAATAGAAAAACAAAAAAAATAATAATAATTCAGTTGAAATCATATTAAAGTATGGGAAATAAATATTGCGAAGTTAGATTAATACCTAAATCATTCGATATGAAGATGATGATTTATATGCACTTTTTCTTAGAAAACAGGACTACTATTATGCATTGATAAGACCAATTCAATAATGTCTTGGTGCTGGCTGAAGATGTTAGCTATCCATATTCACCTTATATTTTTTGGTAAATGCCCAAAGAATAAAGAATGAGATTTACTGGTAAAAGAAAAAAAAAAATGACAACATAAATACCTATTGAACAAAAACTGAATATTGAAGAAAAATACCACGACTTTATACGAGTTCAAAGCTTCCAGTTTTTCCTAGAAAACGATCTACCATTTAACATAAACAATTGATACACCCAAAGAAGAATTAAAGAAGATCGCACCACGCCAAAAATAAACTGAAAGATTTCGATGAAATAGTTATTACAAGTGGTAATTTCAATATTTTAGAATTCCATATATCAATATTACAATAACCAGTAAGATAACGATCCAAAAATGCAAAAGGTACATTCTATTATGAGCAAACATGGAAGAGAAAAAGTAAGGCACTTGATCATTTTAAAAATATGTATATGTCCGTTTTTTTTGATTCTGTATACCTATGATGAATCCAATTGAATTCTGTATTTCAACATACTCCCGATTTGGAAGATTGTTTGGGCTCATATCCGTAAAAAAATGTCGAAAAAACAACCACCAGTGCACCTGACGCAAAAGTCCTGCAAAAGAAAGATAATAAATTAAGGTTAAATTAAAATAATACGCCAAAAAATCAGCAAAATATTATGAAATACAGTGTTTTAGTTGATACAATTTTAAGAAAATAAAAATATGATTATTTCTCTGCAGCAAAAGATCAAGCGTATGAAATTTCGAGAAATAACTTTCATCTAATTTATATGGGTTCCATACTTGCTATCCTTGCTGAATTAAATCCTTACCACTCTCAATTGCATAGAAATAAAATTCTATTTAGGATTTGCTCTCTGGATACTCTATTTCCTATACGAATGTTTACACAACTGCCATTGCAGAAAATTATATAATCGAATTTCAAACTCAAAAGTATGAAGAAAAAAAACATACATAGATGGTTGAAAATCACCCAGTAGCCAATAAGACATTAAGCTGGACAGTATAATTGAAAAGGATACAGCAAAACCCTTAAGAAGATTATCGGCGTACTTCACCACTAAAGCCACAATAAGTCCTCCATAACCCTGAAGATAATTGTTATATTAATTATTGTAGTTAGTTGTTTTACAATAAATCGAAATGATATCGAAATTTCGGCAATGAAAATAATCAGTATCTTGGTCAGTTCACACTCTGCGCTAAAATGTTGAATGTTAAATGATTACATGTTGCGTTCCAGGTGAAGAATCATCATAATTTTGAATTATGATAAAACAAAGTGGTCTCATAATTCGAAGGTGAATATTTTAGACAAAAATTCACAATTCATACTCAGATCTATTGTATAATAGAACCGTTATAATGTCTAATATTCGACCTTATTACAGTGAGTTAAAAATAAATCATAATCTAAACAAACGAATAAATGCTAAGCAAAATTTATCGCGAAAACTTTCGCGTGTTTTCATTGTAACCTTTCGAAATTCTGACTGAATACACTGAAAGATCACAAAAATCACATCTCGTCCGAAAAATTAAAACCAAAAATCAAATAAATGATACCTGCAGAAGAATAACAATCCAGACTGTGGTGTTATACCCTTGAAAAAAACCATATTTATTTACTTGCTCCATGTCATAAACCCGAACCATTAAAAATCCACCATAAATGCTGAAGAATGCTGCAAAAAAAATCAAAAATACAATTTATTATTAATGATGGAACTATTTTCAAAAGTAAATAGCACAAGGTGGACAAGAAAATACAGATAAAAATATTCAGAGTTTTTTAAAATAACTTTTAAGATTATTCATCGCAGGAATTCGTGTTTCTGAATATTCAAATTCTTGAAATATTATCAATTTAATCATGATAAAATTTCGCAAAAAAATCACGGCGATTCTTGGAGACAAATATTGGTCAAAGTATTAGCGCAGTTCGAAAAAACAACTGAAATTCCGAAATTGAAGTTCTAAATCCTAATGTTAAAATGAATCCGAACGTTGCTTAAAAAGTACCAAGCTGTAAATTTCGCATCCAAAGTGATACCAAAGTATTTTTCAAGACTTTCTCAAAATAAACGCCCGCAAAACCGCTCGAAAAACATGAGGCAATGACAGCGAGCAACCCAACCATCTTATCTGAATCTGCAGACAAGGAAGATTTTGTTGGTGCTGTGACTTCACTCGAATCTCTGGGGAGCTGAAATTGATAATTTCCTTGAGGTAAGGTATTGAACATAGATGGTGAAAATCAGCTTTTCTTGTCAGGATAGAATTGGTCACCTCGCCAAATCCATTACAAAAAAAAAAAAACTACAAGTTTGGGATAACTTAGAAAGCACACTATGCTCTCTCCTTCTTTCCTAAACACTAGCAGTTGATGGTGACTTAAGCGTAACGTCATTACGTTATAATAACAGTTACTATATGAAGTAATGAACCCAACAAAGGTCTTACACTTTTTTTTACAACTGGAATAAAATCATAACGTAAACAATTTTTTTAAAAGAAATAAAAAAAACCTGAACTAGAGCAACTCCAACAGTCAGCAACAACAATGATATCCATTTTTGAATGTTCAATTTCTTCCCCAGCAATGTAATGGAAAATAATGCTGTTGTGAGGATTTTTAGTTGATAAGTGACCTTAAAATTGATATCACGTAAAAAGATGGAATTGATTTTACAAAAAATTACGGCCTTTGACTTTCTGATATCCTACAGGTATCACAGCAGCACTTTGTCACTTAAGAATGGTAAGAAAATTGTAACATTCGTGTGCTTAGTACTCCATCTGTCTAATTGCAAACCGAAAAACGGGAAACAATATCTGCAGAATTGTGTTATATAACTGAACCATCAAAAGATTCCAAAATCACATTATAAGTATAAAGTCTAAAATTTTCGTGACATGAAACCTAAAATGGTTGAGCATAGATCATACCATCTGATAACCTAATTCATTATCCACACTTCTCGCCAACTACTTTCCTTATCAATCTAACAACCTGATAAGTAGCTGCATCAAGCTTTGACAAGGCCAGAAACAGGAGATTATTTTGCACGACATATAAAAATGCCGGAATAGCAATTTTCAAAGCATCTTTCCACCTGATATAACATTCCATGTATATCTCGTTCGCAAATCCCACATAATTCCAAGCTAAAAGTATTGCTGGTCAGCTACTTGGTAAATTTAAAGCAAAATTAACCGCGTATGCTACGAAAAAAAGTTATTAAAAGACAGATTTTCCTATGAATTCAATATATTACTAAAATTATATGCACGAATAAGTAATTTTGAAGTTTCCACAAGTTCTACGATGCCCTAATCTTTCTTTGGTTAAAAAAATCTATTTCGAGAAAATTTCAACTTTAATCACGAATAACAAATAATTTCCAATTCATTTCCACTCAGCATATTCCTGCTAATTTTTTAAAATAGACGCACAGTGCTGATAAGCGAGCACAATAACACACGTAAGAAGCTTGACTATTTCGGAAACGACAATGGCTGTCGATTGCAAATATCTGAAATGAAGGAATCACATATTCTATTTCACTTGTTAATTCATTATAATTCAACTACCACATTTTAAGAAAATCTTCAGGGTTATTTCAAAATGAATCAGCAAAAGCAAAATGCTTACTTTTCAAAAGTGATTAATATTTCATAATTATTGTTATTTAATCCACCAATAAACAATAATGAAAATATTGTTAGTTGCACTGACAATATAAAAAACGATGAATCCTTACTAAGTTGAGTACCTTTACACAACAGAACAAGAAAGTGAGCAGCTCATTAATTGCCTTAGTACACCTCACTAAATCATGAAATGTAATTTACACACATAATTAACCGTGCCTTCTGTACAACATGAATTGTACAATCTGACAAAGGATACCAAGTCCTAAAATCGCTTGAAAGTTTAGGATTCAAAATGTCAAAAGCCATATTCATACCTTGGTCCATCAACTTTTTGCACACGTGAATAATGTAAAATTAGGACGAGAAGTGTCGTTTGAAGGATTAATACAATCAACGATATCCATTTTAAATTCGACTTATCCATCAAACAGTTAAATTTATTAGCTGTTGATGGAAGTCGTCGGATAGACGAAAGAACTGAACTCCTCGAGGGTAGTAAAATCAGCTGTTCCCCTTGTTCTTGATCCAGATGATGCACCATGTTTGCTTGACCACGATGATTTGGTACTAATGCAACAATACATCCATCCTTAAAGACTGAATTTTTATAATTATTGGTGGCAGTTTGTTTCACTTGAAATTAACAAGTTTTTGAAATCAGTTTTACTGCATATCGTAACGTAATTATAAATCGTGGTTGGATCCAAACAAAGAAAAAATGATGTCAAATTTGGATAAATTAAGCAAATTATTCATAAACATCGGGTTTGAAGAAAAAAAAAAAAAACTCTACATCGATGCCATTCTTATCCAATGATTTTGTCTGAAAGATTTTAACAATTCTTGTTTAATTAATCGTTTTTTTTTCAGTTGTCAACTGTCAAATCACTTACTGAAGCATTTTAGTAAGTATTTGATTTCTTCCAGCAAATCCCCTTACACCAACGTGGATTATTGTTTCACGATCGCAACTGGTCGATCGCTTAAATATCACCGAAATTGTTAATTTGTTATATGAACATCTTCCCAAGCCTTTGAAAAAAATTTGTGTACCCTTATGAGGTTGTAAGTTATGATGACAGATGCCGCATATCAGACGGGTCCAAAACGAAGAGTCAGGCGAAATGTGCCTTGGTTGATTGGATTTTTGGAATTATGATATTCGGCAATTTTTGAAAATACACTAATGTTGACTTTTTTGATTTTTGATTTGATGAAAAAATAAATAAAGTTTCGTTTTCGTTATATTTTAAAAACCTTCGAAGTTATGAAACATAAACATTAAGAGATTTTGAATTAATCACTAAATGCGTTATTTCAAATATTTGCAACTTATATTACCTAAAAATTGATCATTTAAAAATGAAAGGAATTTACATGTTAACTTCCATAAATTATTCACAATTGCTTTTTTTTTTGAAGCCTGCTTCGTAATGTTTTGATAATTATAATTTCTTCGTTCGTAATCCGCTAGATAATTTGTATTACTAACAGAGAAACGATGGCTCATTCTTTTCCCGTGAATATATTTTAGTTCAGATCAAATTGTTCAAGCAATAAGGATGTTTTTTTTTTTGCCAAATCATAGTAATAAAAAAGAGTTGACGATGAAATTGCGGCTAATTTATCAAAAAAAAATTACCGAATGATATAAGAAAGAAAGTTTTGAACCCTTTTTCTCTACAATATCACATGATATTTAATGATGAATGAAATTTCAAAAATAAAATAATCTTTGCTTTTCATTAGATGAGATTTTAAATTTCATTTGATGCAATATGTGTGATTCATTAAATCCAAACGCTACGTTACCACGATCTGGAAATTTTAATTTCTTTAAGAATCTTGCAGATTTTTTCAAGTATTTAGTTGAGTTCTTAGTTCTCACGCAAGGCTTGATTACTGCTGTTTATTTTGAACTTCGGATGTTTTGATCTTTGTAGGGTGTGTTAATTTCGAGATTTTTAATTTGGTTAGTTTCAAAATGAATTTTCAGCAATTGTCTACGATTCTTCTTTTTTTCTTAGTGTAAAGATGTGATCCACATTCTTTCTTATCTGCATTTTTAATGATGTGTTTTTTATTCTTTTTTCTATTTTTTTTTTCAAAATTAGAAAGAATGATAAATGTCTTTTTCTTTGAATTCGGTGAGTGATTTTGGTGCTGTATGAAACTTTGCACTTTTGACTGATGCTATTTCACTGCAGTTTTTATTGTTATGTGTAAGGATTCCTGAATGTAATGGTATGAAATTCTTGTTTATTTTTTGATTGGTTCAATTAAACTTAGATCTGACATTTCTGTGCGGTTTAAACTACGTGATTAAAGATAGAGAATGTTTGAGTTGGGAAGGATAAATAAGGAGAAGAAATGATTGCTTAATTTTATGCATTATTTGAAGTAAAAAAAATATTTTGCGCTATACGCAAATGACAGAAGAGGCAGGAAGTATGTGTTATTGAATTTTGCTGCAGCATATGCGATTTGATTGTGCTTCTTGTATGTAGCCTTTTTCGATTTATTTCAGATTAAAAAATGCTACCTTTTTCGAATACTTTACAACGAATCTCGCAGCGCATTCTGCAAAATACGATACGGACAATGTATGACAATCCACAAATAAAGATGTTTAAACCTAAAAAGCCTCTCCCACCTGATTATTATAAGCAGGTATACTTTAAGCTGGAAATGAATTTAAAGAGCCGGGGTAACCAGGGAAATGTGCAATTCTTTATTTTTCTCTTTTTCTTACTTAAACAGACAAATATGTGCTATAGAAAATAAGTGCCATCATTTCGGGATATTTATACGAAGGCGTTAATTGCGTCCGTTTTTTAATTTGCGTTTCAAATTAAGCAAGTCAATTTTGGACCATTAAATAATTTAAATAAAGCAGGAAGTTTAGCAACGCAGCAGGCAAATATCCTAAATTGTTTTAACGCATGTTTATCAGTAAGAGGACTTTTTTTAGTTGCAGATCATGTGGTGTTTTTTGTGAGATACTACGCTTCACATTTTGATTTTCTATTCTTTCTGCTTGTTCTGTTTTGTTTTGAGAAGGAATGCTTCTGTGATTGTTGCAGACAACTGGATTAACTGGCTTGTTCGTTGACGAGTATGCCCATCAAAGTTTGTTGACAGAATATGAACGACTAATGAGAATACTGGAGCAAATACCCACACATTCGGCATACCGGAAATATACGGAACAGCTTACAAAAATGAGAATGGCATTGGTGCAAGAGGTTAGAATTTGTTGATATCTTTCGTTTGATCAGCAAAAATGTGTAATGACCCAAGCCATTTCCCGTGTTTTTATGGGAATCCATTTCAGGAACCAGATGTTCAGAAACTGGAAGAAAAAATTGGTATGGGACAGATTGAAGAAGTTATCCAGCAGGTTCACATTTTTATTTGTGTGTTGCAAGGATAAAAAATGATGAAACAATGACCATTAATAACGAATTGCATCATTTTTTTCAGTAAATTGCAATTATGTGAAGGGATTGTCAATTTATTTTCAGGCGAAATACGAAATATTAGCTGCAAAAGAAATTTTAAAAAGTCAAGCCTGGGAACCTTTAATAGAGAATGCTCATGAAGGTCAGTGGAATTGGCCTGTAGTATAATCCAGAAAATGAGTGTGATTCGAGAGTTTTGCTCTTTCGCTTGGTATAAAGTACAATGTATTTTTGAAAATCATGTGAATAAAATACTATTCTTATCTGGACTTGCACCGCTTTTCAAGTAGAAGTTTTTTGTATCCCATTGCTTAATGGCGTATTCTATTTTTATTGCGATATTTTATAATATTTTTGTTTTATTTCCTTTTCTGCTTTTTTCGATTAAAATTTAGGGAATGGGATTTGTTTTTGAGAGTTTATCAAGTCGTGCAATGATTCTTAGTAAATTATAGATTAGTTAATTATAATCGCTTTGGGGTTCGAGATTTTCAGTTTCTTCTAAAGTAACTCTATTCTTCAAATTGTAGCTATTCGAAAATTCTGTTAATGGAATTGCCGAATCCATTTTTACCCGGTGCTTTAAGCTTATTGGAACAACTCGACAAGAAACTCTTGGTTGTCCTTCGTGATGGGCGTACATTAATTGGTTATTTAAGGTAGTTTGTACTTAGATGCATTTCAGATTAAATTTCTGTCAGATTGCAAACAGCTTTAGCTTGTCGGACCTTTCAAATATCAATACTTCGCAAAATTCTTGTATGAAATTCAAAAGGGTTTTTTTAACACCGTATTAGTTATTTGGGCGAATTTTCTTTTTGTGCATTTTTCAAGAATCATCAATTGAATTCTGAAAGATTCTTCAGGACAATTGATCAGTTTGCGAATTTGGTACTGCATGAAACTCTAGAACGAATCCATGTTGACAAATATTACGGCGATATACAACGTGGAGTATTTTTAATTCGTGGCGAAAATGTTGTTCTGGCGGGTGAAATAGATGAAACAAAGGAACAGTCTTCGGGTTCGTTAAATTAAATTCTGTTTTTCAAAAAATGATATGGCATTTTTATTTGTGTATTTTATCAAAATATTATAAACATGTAATGTGAGGAATCTGGTACTTAATAAGGTTATGCTGAATCATAGATTTTCATAAGAAACGCTCTCCCTCCATTTCTTCACTTATTGTGATGCGATATTTTCAACGTATTAAATGCTGTTTCAAAACTATTATTTATAAAATTTTCACTTTGTGTATTTAGGTCTTATTCCGCTTTCTGCAAAAGAGATCCTTTTGCTACAGCAAGAAAAAATCGAGGAAAAAAAACGATTCGAGGAAGCTAGGAATAAAATAATGAAAGGACGTGGTCGACGTGCAAAACCTGTAGCTGATGTATTTAATGATGAATCATGATGCTTCATGTTTAGTTCTGTGGCAATGATCTATCTTCATAATTGTTCACCGGATTATGGCAATGAACTTTATCTACATGATCAGCAAAACTCTACCAGAAAAATCCCCTATGATTTCTCTTTTTGTAGTAGAGCGAATATCTGTTTGAAGTTTACTGTTAACCGTTGGTGCTGCTCTATTATGTTTCAGTGACGAATTCTGTATTTCATTTGTTTTAGCATTAAATTAGTCGCTTATAAGCGATATTTTTGAAAAATTTTTATAATTTTACAAAAATTGAAAAAAAAATTGAAAAAGCAGAAGTATGTTTTTTTAATTTTGCATTTTTGTCTTGGATGCAGCATTCTTTATCTAACTTCAGCTGATCAAAAGTTTGACTTACCTATGAATAGATTGGTCATTTCCATTGTTTCGAATGAATTTGATGTATATATCGATTATTCCATAATTCTTTGTGCTTACCGTCTTCCATCATAACAAAATTTCTGTAATAACTGATGGATACAGCATTATAAAATTTGCTCTGATATCAGATGTCTATTCATATCTAATTATTTTTTTTGTGTTTTTTTAATTTGATTGATTCTTAAATTTGTACTATACTTTTACCAGCATTTCCAATTTTTTAAAATATTTCTTTATTACAAGAAAAATTATAAATCCTCAATATGTGGAGTTGGTAACAGGTTTTTTCCAAGTTTTTTTTCACTACGTTTTTTTAATTTGCTTGATTTTTAAATTTGTACTATCTAGCAGCATTTATATCTTCGACCGAAAAGTAGAGTACTGTTAGATATGTATCTTTGAAATTTTTGTTTTTTATTCAAAAATAATTTTTTAAAATCATTTCATTAAAATTTTATGGTTGGATATTTTAAATTTATCATATAGAAAATTAAGATGGAAGCATTCCAATTCTGCTTTGCTTTTTTTTTAATTAAAAATTAAATTCATTTAACAAATATTACTTGAAGATGATCCAATTGAGAGTACTCATGTACAATTCAATTTTCAACAAAAGGAGATCATTCGGAAAGGCAAAATTGATCTTATTTCTCTTTGAAGAATTCTCAATCACTATTTTTTTGAAATTTCCATGGGTTTTGATGATTTTGTTAATAGTGATTTGAATTTCTTTTTTTCTCTGCCATTCATTTACGTCTTTATGTTTTCCCATGTAGTTTTTGTCATTTTTATATTTAAATTTAAAATGAGATTAAATTTTGATATGCCGGAGAAGAAGATTAGGAATAAGATGAAATGTTGGGGAAAATAACGCTCATTAATATCAATTAATCGTACAGCTTTATTCATCTGCCTGTTCTTTAAACCATTGTATTTCCATTGTTCAAGTAGGATAATGTTAGTCTTAGCGCTGTGTCGTTCATGCTTCTGTTGGCACATCTCCATGCTCTTTAACCATTCGTGACCTTTCTCGGAGGTCACGGGGCTCCCCACACTTCCTCCGTGTGTATCACCAATTTCATCGCGTAATACTAAATGTTGAACTCTGCATAGACACATTTTCACAACAATTAACAAAATTATATTAATTACTCATAATGAGTTTATTTCAAAAAATAAGGTAGTAATTTCCAAGTCCTCACATATGGAAATTGGGAGGATTTAACAAAAAACCAGAAAAAAAAGCGAAGTTAATAGGATTTTAACGGGGAAGAATTAAACAATCTTTTATTGTTTATTTCTTTGTTCTTTTTTTCTCTCTCACCTTTTCATCACAACAAAAGATTTTCAGGAAATTTTTTACGATTGAAATTAGAAGTGATTTTTTAATTTTTAGGAAATTTTTTAAAATTGAAATTAATTTCGAAATACAAAATGTATTTACATTACATTAGCAATATAATTTTTTTTCTTTTTAGTTTCATTTTCAAAGTTTTGAAATTTAAAATTTAGAAACTCTACTAATAAATCATCATTCATAGGGACCATTAAAAAATAGGAAGGTATTCGATACAATGAATGATATTGAAATAAATAATCCTTTTTTTCTCTTCCTTTCTTCTACTAAGTTTGGCTTTCTACAAAACTTCTTCAAATCATTCCATTTATTTTTCCATTTTCCAAATTTCACTTTCATCTTTTTTTGATTCTTAAGAAATTTTTAAAAGTGAAATTTGAATTGATTGCGAAATTCATTTCATTTTTTTTTAAATGAAAATTTTGATAAATATTTATTGCAATGGCATTTATTTGTTATTCATTTTAGGTAAGATATAATTGGAATTTTTTTCGCGAAATTTGGTCATGATGTCGCTGTTTTTCTGATTAAGTAATTGAATAAAAAAAGCTGTAAAATGAGGATTGGTTTTTGTTTTGTGCTAATGATTGTTGAATTAATTATGTAATTAATTTTTGCATCAATTAATCGCGCAAGTAAGGCTAGTTATCAGTTTTGTTTATTCCATTGGCTTCATTATGTCCCTGCTTCTGTCAACCACTGAGCATTTTTCAATGCATACTTGTAAGGAATGAATAGTTGGGGAGAAGTTTTTTTACGAATGTAAATTTCCATGAGGCTTTTAATGCTAATGCTCTGTTAATTAGGTTCTACGTCTTTTTTTTTCAATGCTTAAATTATCGTAAACTGAACTTGCTTGTCTCTGAAAATTTCTCATAGCATTTCTTCGCACGACAGAAAAGCAAAATGTCAATTCATTCATGTTCCAGAAAAAAGTCGTAATAATTAAATCAAATAATTGATTGAGGAATTTTTGAAGTCTTAACTTTCTTTAGTCTAACTAAAACTCGAGCTTTACGCGTATTTCCGAAATTATCGGGCAAATCATAGTAAGGCCTGGTAAATATTGTTAACAAAAATAATATGGCTTAGTATCACCTTAGTTATCATACTTTTTTGTTTGTGTTATAATTTGAGAAATCTTAAGATTTCCATTTTGTCAAATTTCTTAATGACTAGCCATAGCTATGTTTAAAAAAAATGTCAAAATTCCGCAAATTCCTGTTGTTCCTTTTTTGACTTATAACTGGTATAGTTTTAATGAATTTCCATGACAGCTTTATTATTCCGATGGCTGTCAATCAGACCAGGTCAGGTCATCTTGCTAATTTTTCCGAATTTGAACTGAACGGGACGGACACAGATGAATTGTTTCCAGTTAAGAAAGAGTTTTTAAGAAAAGATGGAAAAATCACGCAGCAAATGCTGCTTGATTTTTTTTCCTTTTTTGTTTGAAAGTTTCATTTTAACATTTCGCTATATTTCTTTATCATATTTGTCTGGTAATTGGTGTTAGTTGGGAAAGATAAAATGTCAAGAAGGATTGTCTTTAGTGAACTCTTTTGTTTTGTTTTTTTTTTTTCAACACTGATTATTTATGTTGTAAAATTATTAGTTTCCATGAACAAAGTATACTTTTCAAAGTTTTTTTTTTTGTCTAATTATTTTTTATTATGTTTGTTCAATTTTTATTTAATCAGCGAACCTTTTTTTTTTCCTATGAAAGGGAATATTGCTGTAAATACTAATTTCAGGTTAACACTTTAATAAAATTCCATTTCCGAACAAAAGATATGCCACACCTTGGTGAATTACCTAAGGTTGTGTTCGTTTTAGGACCACCAGGAAGTGGTAAAGGAACACAATGTTTGAAATTAGCAAAGGTGAAACAAATTTTAATCATTCTATTCATCAATAATGAGACATCGCATATTGAAGATATGTAGCAATGAAAAAAGAAACCCAGCAAAATGGATCTTATCCTTTTGCCTAAAATTTTAATTCCGGAAAAGTTGTAATTATAGTTATAATACTTGAAAAAAATTTTTTTTCTAAATTTCATCTTGAATCTATACATATATATGTGGTAACATTTTAAAGTTTCAAGTGAAAAAAAAAATCAAAGAGAAGATTATTTATTATAATTAATTTAATTTTTTTTTTGATATAAATTTTTGTAAACAATGAATAATGGGAAACTATACTTTGCAGCATCTTGGCTTAAAGCATTTAAGTGCTGGTGAATTACTTAGGACTGAAAGGAATCGTGAAGGATCGAAATATGGTGAAGCTATTGAAATGCATATCCGAAATGGTTCAATTGTTCCGGTTGAGATTACGTGCAAATTGCTGGAAGGTGTAAGTTTTATCAATAGTTAAGAAGTTTGATTAAGTGATAGTCTTGTGATGTTATCAGATATTTGTAATTTAGATTATTTAAAATTCAGTTTATCTAAATATGGTAACTGCTCAAGAAAGACTTTAAAAAAAAACGGAAATGTATTTCGGTGGTTTTATTTTAGTTTATACTAAAAAGAACAAGAATTTCAAACTTTTCATCCACGTTGAATGAATCTATTGACCTGACCTCGAGTTGAGGAGGTACATTTTAGATGAGATGCAGTGTATGCTGTGCTGCCCTCTCTTCTTGTCAGAGGTTCTCACGTGTTTGGGCCTACTAAACTTGGACGATGACAGCGAGATCCTCAGACTTATAGTTTGGTTTTAGTTAGAATGTCATTTTTTTAAATGGGTGGCCTTGCAGGACTAATCGAGCTTCATCTCCAGGAGTTTGACGTAAGAGTTGTTCTTTTCCGATGATTTATCTGGAGGCTTATGTTTCCATCGTGGTCATGGGTACACTTTGCGTTACCTTTGGTCATGACATGTCTGACACCTGAGACATCCTACCGAATGCATATCCTACTCGACCAGAATACTTTACAACTTCATGAGTGCACATAAATGATAAATAAGGTGTCTGTTAAACGAATAAATAGGAATTAACTCACTGCTTGCAAATGAGTCAATTTGAATTCCTTAAATGTTCCCAGTAGAATGTCACGGAATATTTAATGTTGTAATTCAATTTGAAATGAATAAAAAGTTCGAATAGTAAGGTTAATTTTTTCCATTCAAAATAATTGTGCTAATTGTTTTAGGCAATAAATGATTCGTTATCTGCGAAAGCATTCCTAATTGATGGATTTCCGCGGAATCAGGATAATGTGGAAGGATGGGAACGTATGATGCATTCCAAAACGAAACTTTTATTTGTTTTATATTTGGAATGTCCAGATGATGTACGTATGTTGCGTTTATAATCATTCATAAAACTGAATATTTTCAAATTCTCAGATTTGACCTCCAATTTTTTTTGTACATTTTATACACCAATTTTTATTTCTACTTCTATTTTTTAATGACTTCAATGATTTTTCACAAGAATTTTAGCGTGCAGTTTTTAGATTTGTGTGGAAAGATGTTTGAATCGGAATGAAGGACGTTCGGATGATAACGAAGAATCGTTACGTAAAAGGATAACAACATATCATGCGCAAACAATACCCATCATTGAATATTACAAGGCCAAAAATCTCGTCCAGCAAGTATCAGCAACATCATCACCAGAAGAGGTATCTAAAGATTGTTCTTAGTAATTCAAAAGAATTTCACATCTACTTTTTTCGGGGCACACTTGTCCGCCAGCAAGCTTGGAAGACTCCTGGAGAAATTCGAAAATTATTTTAAAATTAATTTACATATCTCATTGAAAAGTAGTCGTACACTATTTCCGAAGTCCGTTTTGTTCTTTGTATAAAATGAATGTAGCCCAATTAATTAATTAGTTTCAAAAATCCTTTGAGTTTATATAACTATTGCTTCCGCTATATTTCAGATTTACGAAGAAGTAGAGAAAATTTTCAAAAACGCTAAGATTTAAAGCAAATCTCAAAATCAGTCGCTCCACATCTCTTTTTCAATACTTCTATTTTGTCGGATTTCATTTAAAAATTTTATGCCATGATTATTTATCAATCTTTTTCTATGATTTAACTTATTTGGCTGTAATTATTTTTACATTTCAAATGTTGTCTTATTGCTGCAAAATTTCCTTACCGTTTCTCGGTAGAATGCTATGAACTTTTCTTCCTAGTCCTCACTTCGTACACATTGAATTCAATCTATTTTTCTTTTATTAATTTTTCATTTTGCACAATCCCTATAAAGTTTCAATTTTTACTTTTATATTGTATTCTATTTATTAGTCCCTTCTCCATTGATTTATTGAATATTTAGCTTGTCATTTTAATCTACTTTACACTTTTTTTCCATCTTACAAGCTTATTTTTTTCCGGGATCTATAAAGGATGCACAAACCGAACCTGTAGATGGATGACCTCCTACCAAGTTCTTTGCCAGATAATCAAGTGTAAACTATCGTCTCCTGAAAAACGATCTCTTACTTTCCAAATTCTGGATTGAACTGAAGAGGGTAAAGAAACTCTTGGTCTCACCCAAGCTTCCGATCAAGTTTGATTTAAGCAGTTGGTAACTGTAATTCCTAACGACCATAACCTCTATATCCGAGAAGGCTTGGTAGTCTGAAAAAAATGCTGCAAATAGAAAAGTATTAGAAAAGAAAGAAGGTATTTTACTGTGTAACATACAACAAAATCAGAATCGACTGTGAATTGTATGCCTGTTCAGTGAAAGTTCTTCTACAGTTTCCCTTGGGTTTCCAGCATCATTTGGCTGAATCGCCCACTCCGGCATTTCACTCGAATAGGACCACTCACTGGTCTGATATTTGAGGCAGTGCAGGTGTAACATCATATGTTCAGGAGGAATGTCTTTCGTTTTCACGTTGCAGCTCATACACATTGGATCATATTCCTGACGCGCTCTTGTATCTAATCCTTCCGACTCAGGTTGTACCTGAAAACGATTAAAACTAACTTAAATTGACTTGCTTATATTCTTACAGAGAACAGTAATGAACAATGTTTGTTCCGACAACAGCAATGTTTCAGAAACAGAATAGAATGCAAAAAATATTCTCTTACAACGTAGCTTTAAAATCACCTCTCCTTCAGCGATTCTTTGTAGTCTTATGTAATATTCAGGGTCTATGTGTCTGAACCAGGACGATGCTTTATGCTCTTCCTGAACATCTTTTCGAAGCTGAAAAGAAAAAAAGACTGAATGTAAGAAAATTCGGTCTTCAACAGCAAATTTTTTAATTGATATAAAAGCACTGGGAATGAAAAGATGATGACAGCACTTGCTCCCAATTCTTTTTATTTCAAACCTCCATTTTTTAACATTTGATATCATCGTTTTTCTGCTCATTACCTGTTCCAATGACTTTCCATAATCTGCATCCTTGCCTTTGGTTTCACCCCAAGCAGTGGTATTGTAAATGTAATCATCAACTATTGGATAACCTGAAATAATGGTAACATGTGAATATATTTTGAAATATTATTCGAGATGGAGGACTAACTGATAACTACTGATATTCAAAAAATGGCCAATAAAAACAATAGCTACACCTAAAATACGCACTCAGGCAGAACAAGGCCCTAAACTATTCCGAAGCGTCAGTTATTCTGCAAGAAATAAAATTCATTTTCAGAATCATATATTGCAAGCTAACCTAAATATTGCAAGTGAACACGAATTTGATGGGTACGACCAGTTTCTAGCAAGCAGCGGACGACTGAAGTTTTTCCATCTGTCCATAAACGCCAAAAGCGGCTTCGAGCAGATTTGCCATCTTCCCTAATGCATTGGATACCCATCGAAATAATAAATGGCCCGATAGATTGGTCACAAACAACCTCTTTATCTCTTAACAAGAAGATTTATCACATAAGTGATGAATTTTCATTTAAAAATTATAAATATTCACGCTCATTTTTGATCATTTAAGCAAAATACGACTCACAGCAAAACAAAGTGTGCTTAAACTTACCACTTACAGCAAATCATTGATTCTTTCGCCCTAGCTTTTTTGATATTATACTTTTAGACTGAATCATCGCTGTATTATATGTGAAGATAAATAGCAAAAAACGAAAGTTTACTTACGCTGGGAAGACACCTTCTACTTTACAAATATATTCTTTATGCCACTTTTCACCAGCACGCATCATCTTTTTTAGCTGAAAATGATTTTTTTTTTAGCATGAAGCAAATAAATTAACAAAAGTGATATCACAAATTTAGCAGTCGAAAAAAGTACTGAAAAAATCAACTAAATATGTGCTTCAAAATTTCTGTTAATTAGAAATGTGCAAGTAATAGTAATGTAGCATTCTCCTGTAAATTTCATTATTTAAGTTCATTTTAATTTTGCTTTGAGTCCCAATGGATTTCCAATCTTTTTTTTACAAACAAGCTTTAATCTATCATTTGAATAGTAAAACCGTTAATGTCATAAGATCTCATGCAAATTAATTGAAAGAACATGTAGCAAAAACCATCGAAAAGTAAACTGCAAAGGCCGATCAACCAAATTTTTAAAATTTGATACGATAGAAGAAACTGGCTAACTTTGGCATCTGTTTCAGCATTTCTAGCAAACATCAAAACACCAGAAGTTGTACGATCCAACCTGTGTACAACTATAAAAAATTTTCTTTAAATATTAATTTCAGGCATATTTTGTTCATTGAAACATCAAACATATTTATTAGACTAAAGAAAAATAAAATAAATTTAATTCCTATACGCTTGATAACCATTGTCTAGTTCGGATTGACCAAAGATATGTGTTCAACTTATGCTTCAGTAAAAATTGCTAATAATCATAAATGGGAATTTATCTATCATTTGCCAATTTTCGAAAATTTGTTTTATTACTAGACTCACTGAAGTTAGTTGGCTCGTCCAACACGGAGAATGATTTAAGACTGGTTCCTACAATCCTATTCCTGCATTAAATGCGCAACATCGCAATTGTTTGTTTATTGTAGAAAAAGCATTTACCTCTAAGACCACGGAGACCTCGCTGCTCCCGCAACATACCGAGAACTGTGTGCACAGAATACCTACCGCACGGATGTACCGGCATACTTGGTGGCTTCTCCACCACTAAGATATCGTTGTCGTTATCGATCACCTTGATGTAGCGGTCCAAGATGGGATGCTCATGGCGATGTCCTATATGTTCAATTATATCGTTATTTTGTACGATGTAATTCACGTTCGTCATCTGAACGCAGTTTACCCAAACGCGACCTAATTTACATGCTGCTGCCTGCAATCATCAATTTTCATAAAATAAGACAACGAAAATTCAATTTCAAAACGATTTCTGACGAATTTTCCCTTTATTACTGTGATTTGTAATGAATGAGTAAAAACTGTAAATATACAGTAATTCATAGTGAACGAGTAAAAATTACAAAACTGCTACAATTTAAGAAAAAAGTGCAAAAAAAGTTACAGGATAATATCGGTTAAATGATACAAATTCTTCGCTCAAAATATCCACCAAACGGCGCCCGACCCATCGTCCCTTAGCAAATGTACGAAAAACATTCCAATACGGGCTTAAATATCGAACACCTGCAAAATGAACAGATGATTCCATTTGCCGTTGATTTTTTAAATTCTGAAGTGATAAATACCACATCAGCACTGAAAACAAGCGTGCACTGGTAAGTCTCACAATTTCCTGTAAAATCATAACAAATCCAAAAGTTGTGCGTCTGCAAAAAAAAAAAAACAAAATTTTAAAAGAAATCAACATGAACGTGAAATTAAGTTTTGCAGAAATATATCCAAAATACAAAGTGCAAAAAACAAACCATTTTTAACATAAAAATTAATGTTTTCGGGCATGTTATCAAGAGCATTTATCTGGTCGCGTCTTTGTCGTTTCGATTCAGGACCCTGTAAATGAGGCAAAATTTAAACTGCTACTGACTCAATTTAAAAATACCAAGAATAAATTTTATGTTGCACTAATAGAGAACTGTTGAATGTGAGGAAGCACGTTGGCTGTATAGCATACGGACAGAAAGTAAAGCAATAAAAGAATGATACATACTAATTAAATATGCTATATATACTCCGCAAAATATATTTAACGCAAGTAAAATTTGATAGCCTAAAGCAGTACCAGAAAGTAATATCACTACTGAACGTTCTTTGCACAGAAATCATAAGTCGTAAAAAATCACTTTTCTAGTAGCAACTGAAATTACTTACATTCGTTCCCATTCGAGGACTAATTTATCCAATGACTAATGCTATAAACTTCTTATGGAGTCCTTTACACCTGAAATGAATTATTGCCTTATTGTTTTTAACATACATATTATTCCAAAAAGATTGAAACTTGCGAACTCGCCTCCTCATTGAAATTTTGCATCCCATAAAATTAAAACTAAAATGCAAAGCTGCGAACACATTGCTAGTTTTAGCGCTTTCAATTTTCCAACTAGCACTTGACACTAAACATGTTTGCGGTAAGATCAAAGGCAAAGATTTCGATAATTTAAAAATACGGCTTGAGCTCATCGTAATTCATGAGAATCAGGTAGGTGAGGGTAATTAATCACCATCATTTATCCATCTTACGTAACCAAGAAATTTGAAGAAGCACCAGTAGATTGATAAAGTTTGAAAACATTCAATGATTGAGATAAGCAGAAAATATAATTCATATTGTTCATTCATCATTTGAAATACCTGAAAGGTAAAGAAAGAACAATTCTCATTATATCGAACATAACTCAACGGGCTTGATGTCAGTTTGCAATTGCTTTGC
The DNA here is from genome assembly GCA_013365335.1 of Madathamugadia hiepei. NCBI lineage: Eukaryota > Metazoa > Nematoda > Chromadorea > Rhabditida > Onchocercidae > Madathamugadia > Madathamugadia hiepei. The sequence continues at coordinate 26,053 of JABVXS010000467.1, forward strand.
ATGGAAGGCACTTGTAAGGTCTAAAATTTCATAGCTTTTCAAAGGGTTGCAGGTGGGCGTTGAGCTGGTTAGCGTGGTGTGATGATTGTTTGGTAGGTGCATGGTGTATATTAGTTGTAGAAGAAGTAAATAACAACAAAAAGCGATAGAAGCAATAAAGGACAACCAAAAAGAACAAACAAAGTGGACGGTGACAAATAATGATCAACGAAAAGAACAATGAAAAGCAATAAAAAAAAAAAAAATCACGGCAAGAAACCTTGGCAAAGCGCGAATATTTGTATAAATTCACTTATCAATAGTTCTGCTACATTAATAACAAATGACAACATTTGCAGTAATAATATAAAACTTCCTTGTTCGGTCGATTTCTCAACGAGTTTCCTCGTGTCGACCTTTTCCACAACTTCTTTCCAGTTTGCTCGAAGGAAGTTGTGTTTTTTAACCATTTTCTTAAGTCACTCGCTGGTTGGGCGAACCATGACTCGCTTCGTCTCTCCGCTTTCAGCTTGCCCAAGGGATCCCGTGAAGAGCACTTTGGTGAGTATTAATCCTGATGTGACATCCTCAACGTGAGATGGGTGACACCGTCTAGTCACACCACTCAAACCTCTCCGTCACTGTAAGACTCTCACCATTGAAAGGTTTAATTAACCAAGCATGAGGAAATGGATGATAATCAGGTGATTGAAAAATCGAAAAATTCAAGTCTTCTTGGCAATGAAAATATTACTCATCAAAAATTGCCTCAACTTTTTCCAGAAAATGTACCTTATGCATGGAAGATGTATAGAACTTTAGCTGTAGCTACTAGTTACATGAAGTCAAACCGTTTTCGAACTGAATTAGATACAGAAGATGTTCGTTTTGTCAACGAGCTTGGACAGTTCAGTGCCGATCAGTTAATGGAATGTATATGGAAGTTGGGATCCATAAATGTTCACTGATAATAGCTTATAGCTAATCTGATGAATGATTCATTTCATTAGGAACCTTTAATAAAACTTTTCCTCCATCACAGATTCTTTTTCAAGCCAATAAATTGAGAAAGTAAACTTACGCCTAAGTGTTTTTCACTTTTCTAATCGAAATATTAATTCGCTTCCTTGTCTTCTCATATTCAAGCATTCTATTACACCGAGCTATTTCATCGTTTTATCTTTTCTTCAATATAAAAATATATATTTCTAACATTATTTTACTCTTTTCTCCTTTCCATTCATTTCATTTATTTTCAATTTTACTTCAATGTATGTATATCTTTAAAATTTCATTTTCAATGGGAAGAATATTAATGTACAAAAAAAAGTTGAAAGATGAATGATGAAATGATTGTTCAGAAAAAAGAAAATTGTTAAAAACAATTTTTTTGGTTTATAAGAATTTTTGAAATGAAATTTCATTTTTTATTCTTTTTTTTAATGAAATTTTTTTTTTTTGCAAATAAATTTATATCAGTATAGTATTTCTATATGAGGAATAAAAAAAAAAAATTTTTTTTTTCCAGTACAGTATGAAATTAGTTTTATGAAATAGAAGAAGCATTAGTAACAGCAATAGTAGTAGTAGTAATGATTATACTGAATTATTGATTAGCAAATCATTATTGCTTAATGATGATAATTAATAAAAAAAGAGTGAGTGAAGTAATTTTTCGGTAATAATAATAATGGATAAGTAACTTTGTGATAAGTTAATTATGGAATGATAAATGTAATTCTACATTTTAATATAATAAATTGCTTTTTGTTTTTTGACAAATTTATTTGCAAAAAAATTCATTGAATCAATGGGCAATCATGTCAGGCAACTTTTTCCTCACGTCTCTTCTTTCTACGTTCACGTGATCCTGCGATACGTTTAAATTCTTTAAAAACGAAATAAAAAAAAATGTTGTTATTGAATGTCATTCATCCATAGCATCCATTTTTTTTTTTTTCCTTTTCGATTTTTCCAACTATTGCACTTGACACTAAACATGTTTTTCGGTAAGATCAAAGGCAAAGATTTCGATACTCTAAAAATACAGCTTTAGCTCATCGTAATTCATGAAAATCATCATGGGATTGTCTCATTCACTTTCTTTAAACTTACAGATGCAAAAATTTTAAACGAACAATTTTATTTATTTATTTTCCCTTTTCATATTCATCATTTAAATTGTCACATTAATACTTCCCATTGGTGTTGTTAAATGGTGGGTGAATAAACCTCTTTCACCACTTTCCTGGCTACTGCAACGGTCATTACCACTTTCCTGGCTACTACAACGATCATTACCACTTTCCTGGTTACTACAACGATCATTACCACTATCCTGGCTACTGCAACGGTCATTACAACTATCATGGCTATCCTGGCTACTGCAACGGTCATTACCACTATCATGGCTACTAGAACGGTCATTACCACTATCATGGCTACTGCAGCGGTCATTACTACTATCATGGCTACTGCAACGGTCATTACCACTATGATGGCTACTAGAACGGTCATTACCATTATCATGGCTACTGCAGCGGTCATTACTACTATCATGGCTACTGCAGCGGTGATTACTACTATCATGGCTACTAGAACGGTCATTACCACTATGATGGCTACTACAACGGTCATTACCACAACCACTTGCAAATAATAATCCAATTACTTTCAGACAGAAAAAAACAAAACAAACAAAAAACTTCATCGATTAAGCACTTCTCTTTTTTCTTGCTATATCCTCTTCAGGAAAAAAAAAATTTCTTCTCCAATTTGTGAATTCAAAATTGAATTTTTATATGCTCTTAACCTTAATTTTGCAAAATTCAATAGGATTAAATTGTTAGGAATTAATATTTGCTGGAGCTGTTGTTGTTGTTGTTGTCGCTGTCGGTGTCGTTTGTTGCTGCTGATGAGTTAATGATGATTATGGTGTGTCGATTATGATGATGATGATGACAATCACGATTATGATGAGTTGATGATGATTATGATGAGTTGATGATGATTACAATGATTTTATGATGATGATAAACGGCGATAATTATGATGATGGTGATGAGATAATTACGTAAGATGGATAATTCTAATTAATATATGGTGATTAATAACCCTCACATTTCATTCAACAATTTGCTTTTTTTTTTTTTTATTTTTGAACAGAATGAGAATTGTACTTCGTGGACTGATGATATCCCATTTATTTAATCAGCTCTTTTACTTCTTGTTGTTGCTGTTTCCAAAAAATTCCTCTCAATTCGTTCTACACTTTTCATTCTATTTTTTCGAGATTTCTCGAAAATTAACTTTTTTTTTTTCCACACCCATTACAGGGCTGGGATGTTTGTGTTGTTTGAGGAGTTAAGAGAGAAACAAACAAAGAGTGAACAATTTATAGCATTCTTTTGTAATTCTGCATGTGGTCAAATTCCTTTGTGTGTCAAATTTTTTCATTTTGAACTTTTCCTTTTGTAAAGCTGTAAATTTGAACAAATTTGAGTGAACAGGTGTTTGAGTGCCAAGCTATGGACAATATATTTCATTCGCTCTGTCAATAATTTGCTTGTTTTTTAAAATTTTTAGTAAAAAAATTTTAAAAAACTTTACCAAGCATCATCATCATTAGTTTACTTTCTGTTCATTAAAAAGTGAATGTTTACAAAAATTATTCAAATTGCAAAAATGTTTTTCGTTTTTTTTTTTTGTAAAAACTTTTTAAGCAAACGATAACTCCAATTGTGTTGTTTGGTTGATTTTGATTTTTGATTTTAATTTTGGAATTTTTTTTTTGATTTCTATGTTAGCGAGGTTATTTCAATTCAAATTTCATTTCCATTAGCAACATTTCATTTCAATGCAAAATAGGAAATTTATTTCTTTCCATTTTTATCATCAAATTGTTAGTTTTTCTGTAATGTTTCATTTGCCTTAAAGCAAGTAATTTTTTCAGGATTGCTATTTTGAGATGATAAGGCTATTCATTAATCAATTTCAAATTCAGTTCAATTTTTTTTTTTTTAAAATAAATTTCTTTCATTGAATGCAGTAAATTTTTTCCCAGCGTTTACTTCCTGTTTGATAAGAAAAAAAAAAACTTAAAGAATCACTTTTAATGATTTCAAATACATCCGACATGAATTCAATCAAAATTTAGAATTTCCAATAAAAAAATATTTTTTTTTTATTTTTTTTTTACTTTTCAGCAGTTGACAGCAATGTGCATTATTATGAAATTAAATGGGTTTGGAGTGGAATGAAATGAAAAATCCGAATTTTTCCTAAAAAATAAAAATAATTTAAGTTTTGAATTCAATTCTTATTTAAAAATTATTAGTGCAATTTTAATTTCAATTTAATTTTTCAAATCAATAATTTTACTTATACATCAAAATTTTGAATTAAGACAGAACGACAAATATATTTTTTTTTTTTTTTTTGATTTCTTTAACAATTTAAATGTTTCATTGAAAAGTGGAGCTACTGGCTGGATTATTTGCTTAAATTAATTTTTTAATCATCGAATATTTTAATGAATTTGAAATTTAACCATTTAATGTAAAGCTCAAAATGAGGCAAAATGTGAATTTCGGTGAAATTGCGCTTTTTTTTTTTGCTGGAAAAAATGAAGCAGGAAAATGATTTTGAAATTAATTTTGGAAAAACAAAAAAAAAAAAAAAGTAAAAGAATATATTGAAATTGAAATTGGTCAATTTAAGGCTCCTGCTTTTTGAATTTTTCGTTTCGAATTTGGCAAATCTTCTTTTTGTGTTGAATTTTTCGAGTTATAAAAATTCGTATGAAAAAAATTCAAAAAAAATGTAAAGTTTTTTTTTTTTTGGATCGCAAAAATTATCAAAAATCAGTGCTGATAAATAAATAGCTTATATGAATGAAATTTGAGGAATTAAAAAAATATAAATTGAAAGAAAATCTTCTTCGTAGCGTTTGTCTCACGTGGTTGTAGGCTCGCTACTGGGGAGCGTCGTCTGCACGTCACAGTTCGTCCATAAGCCAGAAACCATTGCTCATGCATGATTCGCATATACCAGGTCTTGTCCATGCACGTGATCGTTGGAGTACGCCCTGTAGCATTCATGCCACTGCGACCAGATTTA
>JABVXS010000468.1:0-31146 GCA_013365335.1 Madathamugadia hiepei
TGTGTGTGTCTGTGTGTGTGTCTGTGTGTGTGTCTGTGTCTGTGTCTGTGTGTGTCTGTCCTTCTGCCTTCCCTGTCTTCCAGTTAGTTGACCGATTACCATAGAAAATTCTCAGGTTGAAGTTTCAGTAATCTACTTAAATGACGTGGTCAGCCATATCATCTCCGTTGGTTTTAGTGAAGTTTTCGCTTACTGTTTTAGTTAGCATATTTATATAAGCTCTTCTAAATTATTGTTAGGAATGATTCGCCTGTGATGAGATCGTCTGGTAAGGATGACTTAATATCTCATATAGTGTTATTTAAGGATCCGGAAAAGCTTACAATTGTGTTTGCTCTCTTTTCAGCTAATTGAAGTGACACTGTATAGTAACGAGTGTCTCACAAAATTGCATTTTTTCTGAAACGCTGGAGTGATCGTTGTGGGTTAGTAGTTGGTTAAGCGTAATTTGATGATATGTGCTTAGTTCCCAAGAATGAGGACTATTTGAATCAAACGTTAGCGGGTATTCATGGCATGTTTGAGGCGGGAAGGCGGGAAAACTCGTTGTTTTGTCGGTAACTTTCTCTCACATTTTAGAACAAACAGGTGAGCAGATAGGTTAGTGTGACGAGTCCTGAGGAAAATTTAAGATGGCGACATAGTAGATGAAAACTGGAAGTGATTTAATTTCAGAAATTCTGATCTTTTTTTTTATTTCAGCCCGAATTATTGCAAAGTATAGTTGTCAAGATTTCCGAACAGTTTTTCATTTTTTCTTTGCAGGCCTCTGTAATTTTCTTCGCTGCAAGAGTGCAGAAAATAGAAAGAAGAAATGACCGACAGGAAAGCAGTGATCAAAAATGCTGATATGTCAGAAGACATGCAGCAAGATGCAATCGATTGTGCAACACAAGCTTTAGAGAAGTTTGCTAATTTTTCTTCCCTTTTTTCAGTGTTAATTTAATTTTTCCAGTTCTAAAAGTGGTGGGTTTGGGGGTTATTTTGAGCACTTTTCTAGTAATTGGCGGATTTTGATCTGAAGCCGTATATTACTTTAGCTTCAGTCCACTTTGATGTTCACGTATGTCACTTTCTAGGATCCTTTTGAAGATTTGGAATGTTTGTAGTTTGCTGGTATAAAAAAAAAAAACTATCCCATCCATTTCACCGAATTTAGATGGACTGCAGTGATTTGGGACAGTGGAGAAACATTTTCCCCAATTTAAATTTCGGATCGATATGTAAAACACTGCCGTAATTTTTATTGATTGTTAGCAGTATACCCAAAAAACTGTTTGGACTTTCTCACTTTTCTGTATTATATTGCATAATTATCTTCATATCGTAATTTCTTAGCATTTAATAGTTTGTTTAGGTACAATATCGAGAAAGATATAGCAGCATATATAAAGAAAGAATTCGACAAGAAGTACAACCCGACATGGCACTGTATTGTTGGACGAAATTTCGGGTCATACGTCACGCACGAAACAAAGCATTTTATCTACTTTTATTTGGGCCAAGTAGCAATACTTTTGTTTAAGAGTGGCTAATTTCTTCCTTGATCTGTTGCTCTATTCCCATTCTTCCAAATGTTTCAATTTTGCATTATTTAAGTTAGTTTTCACCTGGTCTTATGTACATTATTGATATTGATAACGATAATGAAATGGAACATACGTTTCTTTGAATATTTTTTTTCAAAGAAATGTGAAAGTTATGTTGATTTTATGTTGAGTCCCTTTTTTGTATCTGGAGTATTTACCAAGAACTTTCTGGATATTTTATATATTTCTCGTCACTTTGAATTATTAGAAAGAACAAAAGTGCAGAAATTCATGTTGAATATGTAGGATTAGTGCCTTAATTATTCTCTTTGGATACATACGAGCGAGCACACGCATGTGCGCGCACAAGAAAGAATCTCATGGCTTGTGTTTTTTTGATGATTTGTGTTATCCAATTGCATTAGTCAATAAAACACCCTTTGAGTGTTCTCCGATATGCAGGAAGAACGATACAAAGCAAAATTCTTGACTTACTGTTTCCAAATTTTGCAGATAATGCGATAGATCATTGCAGCATTACTTGATCCAAACGCATTGGAATCAAACAACAAGGAGAATATTAGCGGGATGTTCAGATTTATATTATGCTCTTTTCACAGGATTATGATTGTCTGCAAAGAAAGTGTTCTAAAAAATGCTCAAGTGTGTTTCGTGCAGACCGCTAGAAATTTAACCGCTTGGTCTTACATTTTCTGAGTTTCATTGCAGAGATATCGTTGTAACATTCCGTGTACTTCTGCTGATAGTCCGATCTGTATCAGTTTTCATATTATAGTGATACCAGACTACAGTGATTAAGAATACAAAAGCTTCCTTGTGGTGTTGGTACTTTCAGACAACCAGCATCAGAAATTTTCAGGCGTAACATGGCGTCATGTTAAAGTACGAGCAAAAGTCATCTCATCGAGAAATTCCAAGCAACTAGCAAACTAACTTGTGTTGCCAAATATGAAGATAGGAATAAATTTGAAAAAATTAAATGCATGTTACTGTCTAAATTCAGAATCATTTTCGCTGAACTAATCGTATCGCTAACTTACGCTACTGAAATGTGCTGGAAACATGTAGTCAAAATATTTCCATTTCACAGTCGATCAACTCACCACATCTCGCAGTTTATGAAGCGTCAGGAAAGTATATGACGTTCCATGACTTGTCCAGATTCTTTCGAAATGCTCATCAGTAGCATATCATAGAATTTCAGTTGCTTGAATATAACAAAAACGAGCTTAGCCAGTACGACTGATCAGATTTTACTTGCATCCAGAAGTTGTTTCCGGGGACCCATGAAATAAGGCAACAGTAACGCCCCTGGTAATAAGAAATTGGTTGGGGGATTTCCCAGACTTTACTGATTGACTGACAAAATTTCCTTTAATTTTTGAACGTCGACATTGAATGTTAAACTTCTTCAGTTTTAACGCTTGGAAACTGTATGTGGTTCAATTCTTCGAATTTTGTTTTGAATACAAGCAGTAGTATCCCGGGAATTCAAGGAATTAGAACTCCTAAATGAAATGATGATGTGCTTTTAAGTGTCACGGAAAGTTAGTATTGGATGCGTGACACATGAAATTATGCTGCATGCCAATAAAAAGCGAGAGAAATCAAAAAATGAATGACGGGAAGGTCACGTTAAACGTGGATAGTAAAGAAATAAATGAAAAAATAGAAATAATCGTGCCATATGAGTCCCGCGCATGAAGTATTCAGGCGTTGTATTACTTTTCTTCATTTTTATGTGATGCACAATCGTTATCAAGAGAAATTAAACGTAATATGAATATGAACGTGAACAATAAATGTGTTTACATAATGCTTTCAGATTTGAAAAAATACGAGCTGCTTTTTCAAAAATCTGATTTATGTCAGAACTCATTAGTCATGATGTACCCTGTGCTATACATGTCCGATAAAATATTTACGAGCACAATAACACTCCAAATGCTTAAAACCTGAGCTTCCAAAATTTCCACATCACACCTTTGGGCGTTAATGAGAATGACATAGGGCTGGTATGATGCTGCGCGTCTCGAATGGATTTAGCTCTTTGGCAAATTGACAAATGTTTGGTTGTTTTTGGGTTAGAGGTTTTGGTCTGTACATTGTGATTTCTTGTTAGTGGATGAGGTTCTTGTTGCTTCAGTTGGACAGTATGATTAGAAAGTTGACCAGTGCAGCAATAAGGTGTTTCCCATAACAATTACCATGGGTAGTGCCTTTTCGAAATGGCCGGAATATACACCAGTCCTACAACGCTTCATCATTTACTGTACCTTATTGATCCGCCAGTTAGGATACGTATAGCTATGCATATGTTGGATCGTTAGTTAAGTCGCAAAAGTGATTTTGTTGTAGGATCGTTAGTTGTGAATATATGTAATCATCTCTTTCTCTCTCTCTCCATTCAACCGATAGAAATATTGTGCGTGTTATGCCAGACTTATTAGTATGAAAAGGAGTGACAACTGCATTTGAAATGAAAAATTTCCTACTTATATTTTTTTATAGCATCTTTTCTCACACATTCGGGTTCGTTCACATATTTTCCAAGAGCATTTGCTAAAGAAAATCGAAATGACAAGTAGTACGGTAGCAACAGTAATGCATCCAATAGTGCAATGGGCTCAGCGCGATAAACTGCTTTATTTAACTATTGAAATTGATAATGTGGCCGATCTCCAGATCACCGAAAAGTCTCTTTACGTCAAGTAAGCTTTTGTAAAGTGATGTGTGCTGGATGCATAATCGAGCACTTCGGTCTTACTTCATTTTCCAATCATTTCTGTTTCACTTTTTTGCATAAATCACAAACGGTTTTTTTCCAAAAAGCTGACATTTTATCATTGTCATTTGATAGCAGTGCTTGCCGTATTCATGGTTTTAATACTGTTTCCAGTGATTGTTACATCAAGTCTAATCACTTTTTTCAATCCTTCATGCTTGGCATATGTTAAAGGGGCACATTTGGTGGCAACAAGGCTGTTTACGAAGCAAGTTTGGATTTTTATGCAGGAGTAAAGACGGACTACCGTAGAATTGCTAATGGCAGACATTTGGAATTGGTTATCAACAAGGAATCACCGTGTTGGTGGCTGCGATTAGCCAAGAGCAGTGCCAAGGTTAAATTGTTTTTGCCATCTTTTTTTTTTGAAAGGACAATAATAGTTCGGTTATAAATACGGAGTAGCATACCTGTGAGCAATGGTTGGTTTTAACTAAAAGTTTAATTGAAAAGGGTAAAATATAGTGCTTTTGTATTGCTCTTTCTTTGTTGTTTATATTTAAGAGGTAAGTAATACATTGATACTGCTTAATCACTGTCTTTTACTGTTTATTTTTCACAGCTTCCATGGGTGAAGGTTGATTTCAACAAATGGAAAGACGAAGATGAGGAGGAGGATGAGATGAATGGTGGTGATTTCGATTTCCAGAATTATATGTCTAAATTAGATGCAGGTGGCGCTGGTGCTCCGAATCTGGATGATTTTGACGACGATGACGATAAAGATGATGAAGATGACGGTGTGCTTCGATTTGTTCATTGTTTTACTGCTTCAAACCATTGTTGTTACAGAAAAATGTCTTTTTCGTTGGTCTTATTTAGCGTGTTATTCTGGAAAGTTTCGAACTTTCAATTAGAGATTATTCTAGATTTAGTGGAAAAGGAAGTCAATATATTTGTTTTCTTCAAAGTATGGAGAAGCTTTTATTGATAGCATGTAAGTTTTAATTATTCTTTGGTGTTTTGCAGATATGCCAGATCTAGAAGATGTTGATGACGAATCAAAGGCAGGAGCTGCAGCTGAAGACAAAGAAAAAAATGATAAAGTTGAAGCTGGTGATAAAGAAGGAGGGGTTGTGGAACAGTTATAAATTACTTTATAGAATTCGTTTCTTTTTCATTGTTTTTACACCTGGAGTGGTAGACTATATTTCTTTTTCATTTTATGATAATTTTTCAGTTCGGCGATTGATTTGTATATGTTTTTTCCTCTTTTCCCCGACACAAAAGTGAGGCAGTTTGACTTGTTAGAGACTTTATCAGTCATGGTAATATCTAAATATTTTTGCAGTACAGTAATTTAGAATACTTTGCGGCGAAGGGAAATATTGCTTTCATGCTTTAATGGCACTTATCACTGAGTATAAATAAAGCCTGAGATCTCAAATTCATTTTTTTGTGTCATTTCGAGATCTTCAGGTTGGCAGCAAGCAAGCACAAAAATTTCTTGGAATCTGCTTAGGCATATTTTTTTAATTTGGTTTAATTCAATTGAAATGGATTCGTTATTCGGTTTGAAGCACTTCGTTACTTTGATGTGAAATATCGTTTTCTTCAATTAGTTTATCATTTGGATTTCGAAAGTGTTTTTTTTTCTACTCATTTCCTTCCAATTTAAAAATTTTGTTGAAAATAAAATGTTATTTGTTTGGAAGCATCATCCATTATAGTTGAAAGTAAATCCGTGATAAAAATACGAAGTACTTGTATTATACGGATTTTCAGGTTTAGTTTATCCCTGTTTACTTCTCAGGACGTACTAGACTCGCTGCAGGTACCTCGTGGTTATTGTGAATCTGCTTTTTTTTTCCTTTGGAGGCGGGAGAAGAGGAGAACGAGGGAGAGAGAGAGTCGATTTGCGCTCGAGGTGTTCACGTCTGTTCATTTTCCCGGACTTCAGTTTTCACCGTTGAAAATGTTTAGAGTAGGTCAGGTTGTTACACGGGATTAATTTCCACATATAGTCTCGTAATAGCAGTTGTTCGGGGTGCGACGGAAATACACGGGAGTCACTAGTGTCGTCCAGAAAGGAAAATTAAAAGATTGTTGAATGGAATAGCTTGGTAAGACATGCCATTACAGTTATGGTTGCTCAGATTGCTTATATTGCGCATATTCGATCAATTATTTTTAATGAGACTGTTAAGGTAAGCTGGTCGTAGTAGTTCCATGTTTCCAAAAAAATTGAATCCTTTTCTTTCTTCATGGACCTTAATCTTAGTTGTGCGAATTACAGTAAGCAGTTCATAAACGCTGTGCTGATCTGGCGCAGGATGACCTCAAGTGCAGTTCAGAAAATTTTAATTTCATACTGATAAAAATAAGAAGTGGCAGCGATATCGCTTTTTTATCTTGCGCTTTACCAGCATGTTAGGAAAATATCAGCCGTGTTTTTGTTAGTGTTAGAAAACTGGGAAAATAAATCGTTCTTAATACAGTCTGAGACGCAACTTGACTAGAATAACAGCCGAATGATTTACACAAGATGACGGTATGGGGAATAAAGTTGCTGATGAATTCGTTATATTTTGGAGTTGCCATTGCTGTACTCGATAAGTGTGTAAGAGCATTTTAAGTGTACCTACTACATCCGAACATACCCATTTTGCCCTCTATCCTTCTCTTCAACTCAATCCTACAATTACTTCTTCAAAGGCGATTTTTTCCCATACCAACTTTCTTTCACGTATCTTCGCTGATTAGTTGTACTTATGTCATACTTCAAAGTTTACTCTTCGGTGTTCACGTACTCTTCCTCCCTCTCGCTCTCTCTCATACACACTTTCTCCTTATCACTCTATCTATTTCCCCGTGCAACTATCTGACATTGTCTCCTATGGTATGTGATAACTTAACTGATCGGGAATATCAACATCTCCACCATTATCAAAGGCCTGACTCTTCCTCTACACAAATTATAGATCGAATTATTACTATATGCTTGCGAATTCGGTAACGATGGTGAGTGTTGTACATGTGTCAGTGTTTTCTTGTCTGTCTGTATGTTCGTCTCCGTCTGTGCTTGCGTATCTCTCCGTGTTCGTTTGCGTCTGCCCGTCTGTGCATTGGTGCGTGCTTTTCTGTGCTCTTGATCTACTAATTCGACTAATTTAGTTCGTAGATGGATTTTTTTGACGAACTTACAGTTGTGAAATTTTTTAGTAGGTTGTATTTATTTATTAGTTGGCAATAAGAAGTGTGGGAATTTATTTGAAATGCGTTAGTTTGTTTTTCAAAGATGAAATTATCACTGAAAGTTTAGCAAGTGAAGCAGGGTACACTTTTCCCATATCAAGCACATTCTAATTAAGTGCATTGCACTTTCCTCCCAAATACCTGCGACTGCAAAGTTTAAAATTGGACAGAAGACGGTAGGATTTGCAGAGGTATAGCTGAATCACACCTCATAAAAAGGTCGTATCTGACGTGCTTGATGCCAAGCCTCATGTGTGTTCTCTATACAACACTTCTTGAAATGTAAGAAATTCTTTGCTACTCCTAACAAATCTGGATGGGTGGAGTTCCTTCATTGTACAAAGCTAAGGTGAAAGAAATGAAATAGATTCTGGTTGGATTTTGCATGATTTCTTAGTTTGCGAACTTTTAATGAAAAAGTCTAACTGTGGAGGTGAGACAGTGAATTAGTTCATCAAGGGGCTATAGGTTTGTCTATTTGTGTTGTTATTTATTGATGTTAGTAGTATCAAACGCAGGAGACATTCTGAGCTATGTTTAGTAAGTAAGAAGCCATATATTTTCTATAATAATCATTTCAGTTGCTATTTCTATGTTTCCATTTATCATGCTTTTAGCAAGTTTTTCGTGTTTGTCTTCCAATCAATGTAAATTTGTTTGCTAAACTTTAGATGTAAACCTATCAATGTCATTTCCAAGGAAAGGATGCTTCATGCAATAATTTGCAGAAAATTTTGTTTGTTTCAAATTGTTTTTCGAAACGTTATTAATGTATAATGATAACAAATAAGTAATGTGTAATTGTTGGTTTCAAACTTCAAAATTTAGCAATTCCTGTGTACTGCTATAGACTTGGGGACGTAGGAAAATGGTCCTGTGTTCTCATGGTGTTTTAATTTCTGTTTGTGAATGTTTGAATGTGGTTGAATTTCGTGATAGTTAAATCTGAATAACAGTTTAAAAAAGCCTTCCATCTACGTAATCATAGAACCGTTGGAGATTTTCCATCTTATTATGGTAGATATTTTTTACAATTTTGATTTTTACTTTATTGTATTTGCTTTTGTTTTAAAGTTTTTTCACATCTTTAAGCTTTTGAAATCATTGCATTTCCAGAAGGCAACAATTTTCACACGGCTGCATTTTGTGAATGTCTGGTGAGGTGATGATGAACGGCGGTAACTCGGAAATCCGTCATCAGCAACAGGAACCTCTTATGGATGGAATAGAAAGAAGTGTTGTACAAACTACTGCTGCACCTCCAGCTATTAAATTAATCGGAGCTGAACAAACAGATTTTTTTTCGGAAACAGTTCGTACTAATAACAATCAAGTTGCGACAGCATGTTCTGGATCTGGTCTTGGTTCCGGAAGCAGGAGTCAAAAATCGAAAAGGCGACAAAACCAAAAGACTTTGATGGATATTTTTCATATGCATGAAAGAATTGGAAGTTGGGCCGACGCCGCTGCTGCCGATGCTCATACAACAACCTATTTGCCTTCTACTGCGCAGGTAATGTTTCCGTTATTGTTTACGCAGTAGTTTGCCTAACGATTGGAAATATTTCATAATTTAACCGGTGCTATTTTTTCCGCTGCGTATATAGTCGGTCATTCCAGGATTCTTCAGATGCATTGCAGCGAGTAAGTGCAACGCAGCAAGGTGACTGCAATCAGTATCACAATACTGACGGAAACTTGCGACTATCCTCGATAGGTATAGATCGAGCAACACATTCCAGGAATGTGGATTTTACTCATTTGCCGGATAGACCGCCGTTTGAAGTTAAAGTGACCAATATAAACTATAAATCCTCCGACAATGATCTCTTCTGTTTCTTCGGTGGTGAAGGCAGTGTAAGTTACCAATGTTTCAGCTTTGGACCGTGAAAGGTTCTTACTTGCCGTTATGAGGGATGTTAAACGAATTTAGAGTTGGTGAGGTTTCTTACAGTGTTTCATTAAATGTGGGACGGTTTGATTGTTAGTATGCTGGTTTGAACATTCTGTATTGAACACAGTGATGTGGTTCAATTCCCTTACAATCGTCCTATATCAGAAAGGTTTTTCCATCGCTAAGTCAGCAGATTTATTAAATCAGTAAATTTGCGTTACAGCAATGGTAAATCATGAGTTCACCGAGTTTCTGTAGCAGTTCACATTTGCCAGTATTTGGCAATGTCATATTATGCAGAACTTCTGCCTGTAGGACTTATGGTGATCGAGAGTTGGCTGTGTAGCAGACCATGCTGAATTGCCGTAGTTTGATCACATACAGATTGTTATTGCTAAAGTTATAAACATAAAGATCAGTTCTTGGCGTTTTCTTGTTCCAGCATTAGGCCAACAAAAAATGTTTCTCAATATGTGCTCGAAATTTTCAGGTCGTGAATATTCGTTCAGAAGGTCAAGCTGCTAGACGTGGTATTGCAGTTGTTTCTTTATCATCCCAAGAAGCTCTGATGAACGCTCTGAAACTGAATAATATGGTTCATTTTTTGTTATCAAACTCATTGTTAGGTTTTTTCAAAGACATTCAAATTTCATGTCAGGTTTGCAGCCTTAGGATATATATTTCTACATGAAAAATTTTTTTAACAGATTCTGTTGCAATTTAAGGAACTCCAAGGCCGTTCGCTGAGGATATCACTTCAAGAGCATCAGTCGCGTCCATCTTTTGCCATCAGTAGAGCGTCACTTCAGGATCATCAACTTCGACTATCTTTTGGTAGCGGTAATATAGGACCAAATGATGCTTTTGTACCGTACAGGAACAATGGTAGCTGTCATGAAGGAGGTTACAGCACGTTACCTCATCCAGGCCGAGGACCTTCGCAAATATTATTTCATGCCTGCAATTCAGTTGGTCGTACTAATCGCTTATCTCTCCAACACTACTCTTCAAATCGTGGTCGAGGTTTGTTCTGTTAGTTAATAGCTCAAGAATTCGTGAATGAAAACTTAAAAAAAATTAAAATGAAATTGAAATTGTTTACATATATGTATACAATTTTTTACCGCAGAATATTAATTTCCCTTCTGATTTAGTGATGGTTTGATGTTTACTTCAGATAATCGAAGGTACGAATATGATAGTCGTCAGTTTCGTTATCCAAAACCTGAAAACAGTCAAATTGTTCGTTTCGTGGTTTGTTAATTTTTTCAACTTTTTTACTCCATTTTTTGTTTTGTGCTCAGATTCTTGTGATTAAAATCAGGTAATTTTAGAGTCGTGGTTCTGATTCATATGGCATGTCTTCCAGATCGTCAGCATCAAGTGAGAATCATTCCCTACACCATAATGTGGAAACGGAACTTGATGCCAATAAAAGGTATACTGTAATTTTTTCAGTTTCTTTCATTTACTGTATCGGTGTTTTAATTGATTTCACAAAAATTACGTTTTACAAAGATGTAGTTTAAATCATTGGTCAATAAAGTGACAAAAGTAAAAGATCAGTGAATTGATTAAAAGGTATTGTTCCAGATCTTCTGCACGTATTCGAAAAGAAAGTGTGCGAAGTAATACTACGGATGGCTCCGAAAAGCATGAAAGACGTAGACTGCAACTACAACCTCGGACCAAGCCTCTTAGTACTAGCGATGATTTGCCTGCCAGACCAACCAATATTTTTGGTCTTGCAAAACCCGTAGATACTTACGAAAAAGAAAAACAGGTAAAAGCATCCCATCGTCTAGTGGTCAAATCTCGGGCAAATTACAGAAGTTTTATGAGAAAAAAAAAGCTCATTGATTTTTAATTTTTGTTCGGATTACTTTAACCCATCTTTGAACCTTAGGTAGAAGAACGATTACGATTGGAAAACGAAGCTCTCAAAACGGCCGAACAGCGATCTAGAAAGGTTAGCGAAATAAAAAAACGAGGCATACTTATTTTCCATGGATTTTGAATTGGTCCTTTATAAAGTTCAATGAATTCACTTATAATATGAAATTTTTTTATTAATGAAAAAAATATTTTCAATACTTTGTATTCTAGAACAGCGAACGTGCTGTTTCCGTCTCTGTATCTCCCGCACTGATCCATGGGCAGGTTTCGTTGATGACTAAATCTTCGTTAAATGAGTCGATGGACCATGAAAATCCATCATCACCAGTTCAGAAAACTGTTGCGAAAGCAAACTGCAAATCTGTGGAAGGTGGTGAGAAAGTTCGAACAACCTCAGTTGCCTTTCCGTTGGTCACTCAGTTAGTTAGTAGTGAAGACCGTGTGGTAGGACAAGCAGAAACTTGTGTTACTGCTTCATCTTCAGCTCCGCATTTTCCACACCCACTCTCTGAACCATCCATTTCAACAGTCCGTCGGCAATCGTTTTCAAACGTATGTTGTTTCGATTTTTTCTCGAGATATATTTTATTGTTTAAATCTTGTTTTAATTAATTTCAAAAAAATTTCCACGATTACATCTTCGGATGTGAAAAAGTAGGGAAAAGAGTAATAAAGTCACTAAAATCTGGGAAAAATCCTGTTACATAAAAAATTGCGGCCGCTTCATGTTTATTACCCCGTTTTTCCGTGCGATATCAATAAAGCATCTAAAGGTATTGTAGGAGTTCTGTTGACTCTCATCTTTCCAAAGTGTAATACTAAATTCTCGAAAATACTGCTGGCTAAAGTTTCATGGTATTATTCAGTGTGCTGAAATGCCTGAAACGCGTGCATCTACAACATTGCTGCGAACGCGGAATAATTATAATAGAACTTTTATTCGCTCTCGGGATTCTGTGCAAACACAGTTGCCAGCTAACAGACTGAATAATATTCCAGGTTTAGTTTTTTCAATAAGTGATGTAAAAGCTTTAATATATTAATCTTCCGTGGTATTTATCCTTCCTCTCCCTCCTCCTTCTGTTTCTCTCCCTCTCTCTCTCTTCCCCTAGATATGGTGACAAGAAACTGGGTTTCTGCAGAAGAAATAAGCAAGGTCTGACTGTACTAAGAACTGCTTTTTGCCGTCGCTAAGAGACCGTACTTCTTAGCGTTTGTACCACGTAGTCCTAGGGTCCGCTATTGTAAAGCGTCGTGTCCACGTCACAGTTCTGTGCTTCGTCCAGTGACCCTTGCTCATTATTCGCATATACCAGATCTTGTCTATGCACGTCATCGTTGGAGTACGCCCTAGCATTCATGCGACTGCAACTAGATTTACCCGACTGATCCATTGCTAAGTCTTTTGTCGGGAACCTACCGCTTATGATCGATACAAATATTAATTATTGCTGAGAGACCGTACTATCTTGTGTAAATTCATGGTAGCTAAAATTTCTTTTCTAATGACATGTTTTCAGTGCATCGAGGGAAAAGTGGCTCACGTCGTAGTGTAAGCGGTAAAGGTTTAGGATCGAACAAGGACAAGCATTTTATTGCTAACACAGAGAAATTTACTGTTGAACATGGTACTGGTGGTTCAAGTGTAGAACCCATTGTACGAAATGGTGCGAAAGAAACTGAAAATGAACCGAATACAAAGCAGCTTATGACACCAAAAGAAGAAAACCGCGAATTTACAACAAAATTAGGCGCGAATGCGATGACAACTAAACAATCATGGCAAAAACACTCCGATCAGCAATATTCTAAAAAAGAGAAGAAAAAACAGGTCTCCTCCAGATTTGTATATATCAGCAAAAAATTCTGGAGTGAACGGAATTTGTTGAATCCATAGGTACACACGCTCACACTTTCTGTAGTTGAAGATTCCAATTTTTTTTAAAAACTAAAAATTGAAAACCTCCTTCACATTTTTAGACTAGAAAAAAGGGCGTCACACGTTTCATTGCCATGAGTCGCGTAATTTGAATGCTTCATAAACTAATATCATTGAGTTTTTAGAAATAGTTTTTCGCAATGTTGTCATATATAAAGTGGTATCGATAAAATGTTGCAGACAGCAGCAGCGAAAGAAATGCTAAAGTATGTTGAACGGAAACCGTTTACATTTTCATCCGAAAACAAGTATGCAGCGCTTCTGGAAGCAGACGAATGATATTTCGGAATAGTGTCTTTTATTTTTCCACTTTTCCAAAAAGGTTTACATTTACACCAAGTTTTTTGAGGGACTCGTCGAATTTCAGGAGAATAATTGGTAAGCTGGAAGAAATACTTCTATTGTTATGCAAGTTATGTTGATTGACTCAGTGGTATTTCTCTCTGTATATTTGTTTGTGTTATATTAATTTTGTTTGTATATCGAATTACGATACTGACTAGTGTTTGTTTTTCTGTGTCATACATTCAAAACAATTCTTACTGGGTCAGATTTGCAATATTGGGAATCTAAAAATTCTCTATCACTGTGTTGATTAGTTATGTCTGGCATTTTTAAATTTTCAAAGATTTTTTCTGGTGAATTTGGGATTATTTCGGTATGTTGCACAAATCTGTGGGAATACAGCATATCCAGAAAGATAGCGAATCGCAATTTTCTACTCTCTTGCTCTGTCAGTTGTTTTGAGGTGCTGTAGAGTTTTTGATAATCGACATAACGTCATTTAGTGATATCTCACCGTTTTAAAGATCATAAAAAGTTATGGAACTGTCGTATGATGGTGACAAATGATTGGGTGGCGTGTAAAAGGCCTATTTCATTTGTTATTCTTTTTTCGTTCTTTGTTTGCAAAAATTTTCAAATTTTGGTATTATCGTTTTGTACCTGATAACTTGAATGAAGAAATACTTCCGGATGTTATTATATTTATTTGTATCAGCGCTCTCAGTCTTTTTTTTTCTCACGTCTTACTATACGAGGCCGGTCGACATCGTGTATGTGTATCACCGTGTTTTTTTCTTTTTTCCTCGATGCAATTTTCATCGTAGATCTCGGAGTTTTACGATGGAATGTTCTCTGAAGTAACAATTTGATGGTCAGAGACGATTGGTCGTACTCACTGTGTACGATTGTGAAAAAAGTTAAGCAGTGACAGCTGTTTTCTGAAACTGCTGAATGCACTTAATGAATTTAACACATGCATTATTTGTTGTGGCGGGTACTTGACAGTATATCCATTTGGAAAATTACATCATAAAAGGAAAGCAATCATTTATTTCCACTTAGGTTTAATTTCAGTTATTCTGTTTCGCATTTTCTTAAAACAAAACGATTTATTTGGGTTTACTATTTCTATATTAATTTGTCGTGGTTGCGATCAGTTTGCATCTCCTTGAAACGAAAATATTTTTATTGCATGAAGTGATTGATTACATTGTCGTTTTCATTTTTGCTATTGCCATCATTATTACTGCTGATAAAATTACAGATAATGCTTTGCTGTATAATTCGATCACTAATGAAGCAAATGGGGATAAGGAAGCCATTATATATTAGGCTTTTTAGTGATTTTCATTTAAAATTTTAACAAAATTGGGACAGATTTATATTTGTTGATGTTATATATGACAAACATTCTTTTGAGGAGAAGATGTTCGAATCAATTTCCATTTAGTCGGTAGCATTTGTCATACCTGTAAAAGATTTCAGTTCCGTTAATTTTTGCTGAAAATATGATTTCAGTGAAAGTGCTAACCTGTGTGGGGTACTTCAGTTTTATTGGTCCGTATAATAAATGATCCTATGTTTTAAACTTATTTAAAGTGATTTAATAATGTAAACTGATTTCAGTGGATTTTACTGCACTCACCGTCAAGGGTCGTGAGGTCATTTACAATACTCTCAACCAATTGTTCACGTCGAATATAATTAATTACGTTAGCGTAGAGCGTTCTCTTGTGTTCATCAAGCTGCAATGGTACGTGAAATAATTGTATGTATTGAAGACAAATTGATACACTACAATCTTTACTGGCTGATGAAATGGAACATCGTTCAATGGTAAAGTAATGAAGTATGAGCATCACTACAGTTGAACTTTTCCATTGGATTGTAAGAATCTTCCGGTTGATACAGAGTGATTACACTCCGGTCATCAAATTTCAATACATGTTTTTTTTCTTCTCAATTTATTGTTCCAAAACAGCTAATTTTTTAATTATTGCAGCTTTTCAACTATTTAATATCCTAAGTGTAGCCTTATTTTTGATAATCGATTGAACGATCCTGCGTGGTGCAACACCATCTGACATTCTTTCTGCTATAGCTTCTATGTATCGTGCTCGTTTCTCTAGTGGTATCCATTTCCAGGTGCATAGCACTCGATCAATTTGTTTCTTATGTACAATTTGTCGGAACTGGAAACATTTGGCAAGAAATGATGGTTCAGTTAATTTTCGATCCGCCAATTCAAACTAAGCCATGTTTCAGGCTTTTTTTTCGTCTAATACTTCCATTTTATTACACCGAAATTCCTTCGATAACGGATTTGAAAAATACAAGACGAAATAAAAAATAGGATTTCCTGACAAATTGTTGGATGATGGTAGCTGCATGATTTTCCATTTTTTCTCGATGTTTTTGATAGATGGCATCACTTTCTGATAGTTGTCTTGCATGTGGTTTCAAACGTTGTTGTCGCAGGTAAGCACTAACACTTAACGCATTCATACGTGCGATCGTTTCGTACTTCATTATTTCATATGCTTTGGTCTGTCGAACATCCTTCAATTTACGTCGTATTTCTCCACTTGATTTCAGGAGTTCATCGTGTTTCTTCATTGATCTACTATAATTTCGAAAACAAATGACGGAGATTCAAATTGTTTGTTTGAGTTAAAAACTTTAATTGAAAAAGATTTACTCATCTTTCCTCATTTGTCATTTGACCTGGAATTTTCTTTTTTGGGTTTTTTAAAATTTGAGAGATAACGCAGATTTACAAATTTAGCTTCAGGACGTCCTGCTGACTTGCTCGAAATCTTTGACTTATTATCGAAATTTCTTTCCACTCGCATTTCATTGACTGAGTTTTCCAGCTGGTCTAAATAGGTTCAAACTCATTACCATTAAATATACATTGAATTTAACCTGAATATTTGCTTGATTAACGTTTCTTATTGGTGGTAAAACTGAATACGGTTTGGATAAGACGAGGAAACAGCAATTTTGGAGGATTTCAAATTTGAACCTTGCTGTGCCCAATAACCTCAAACAGGAAAATGGGAATGTGCTGAAATAACTTGTTAAAGGTAATCGGTTGTTGCGTAGTAACGAGGCATGCAGCAACTTGAAGCAAACAAACCAGGTAAAGTCACACACCGTGGCGTGGTAAATAGTTCATAGTCTCGAATCATACTGATAGAAAAATGGAACAGGCTGATCGCAACACTGGTCTTCTTTCGAGGGAGTTCGTTATCCTTTTTAAAGTAGCAAGTTAACTGACTGCAAACTAATGGTATGACTAACAGCAACATTAAAGCGCGAACTGGGTGCCGAATTACTGTTTTGCAAACTGATAATTTAATTTCAAGAAAAAGACGGTTTTTTAAATCGAAATGAATCAAGATAAAAAACAGGTTTTAATCCAGTTCGAATGGATTTACTTTCAGGATAGTGAAAAATATTCAGTTTGATGTGCATATTTGTAGTCCAGCGTTAATCATCAAATATGAGGTGGAATCAGCAGTTGATAATTTGGAAAGTGGATCACTTTCTTTGCCATCAAAACCCTGCAAAAAAGTGTTGGTTAATCTCGGTTTCCTTAATCATTCACTACTTTGAATCCTGTTGTTAGCCTTGCATTCTCAGTTTTCATATAAAATTTTAATAATTTATGTTTATAGTGTTCTGTTGAAAGATCTCAGTGAGCGGGTGGATACAGCAGCACTTGCTCGATATATCCTTCATGTTTGCCCAGTAATACCAGATTTCATGATTCATGAGTTAGAAGAAAAACTGTATTATTTACAAAACCGACGTAGTTCAGGCAGTGGAAATAGTAAGCGACTCAAGCAGTGGAAGTATTCTTTGCAGCTTTGATAAATGTCTGTGTCTTTTGCTTGATTCCGTTATAATTAGTGGTTGATGGTGGTTCTAGGTCATACAAAGTTATCGATAGAAAGCGTGAATATTGCATCGACATCACGAGCAAACGTGAGTACTATAAAGGTAATTTTCCTGTCATTTGTTCAACGGAAAATTGTTAAATTTTCAAGTTGATCATGAGACGAAAATTGCGAAATGTTTCTGAAAGAAAAATAATATGAAACGGTGATTTATCATTGCAAACATAGATTTCATCCTAGCTCTTGATCCGTGGCTAACTTACAAAATCGCCATTTTCAGGATTATATCGCAATGCTTTATGATGAAGCCCTGTCGAAGACAAAAGCTTCAGCTCTATTTCTGGAACTAAGTGAGAATCACAGGAATCTTCAACAACTTGTTGAGAATGGTGATACTGATTTTCTTATTTCCTCATTTGCACATTTACTTTTACAAATTCAAATGTCTCACTTACCCTATTATTTTGATATACCTTAATTCGTTTCAGAGGTACTGATGGGTGCACTCGCCCGTGTGCTGCGAGATGATTGGACAAAAAGTTTCGAACTTGCAACTAATATTATTACAGTGTTTTTAAATTTTTCCGTTTATATCAATTTTCATCAATTTCTCGCGCATCAAAAAGTTTGATTTTGTTGATATTCGAGGGAAAATTCGTGCATATGTTAAATCTTTTAAATGTTTTCGAAGTTTGCGAAAGATATAAAGCATTGATAAGACATAGCGAATAATTTTAAAGGAAATATACAACTCTAGTTTTCTTGTGTATTACCTTTCATTTCTAGATCGGTTCTCTTTCGATGCAAATGGTTGATTATGGATTGAAACGTTGTGAAGCATGGAGAGCAGAAAGATATCACACCGATGAAAGTACCACACGTCGTATTAATCTTGCAGTTCGCAAGCAACAAAAATTAACTTCTGGTCTTTTAATTTTTGTAAAAAAACTTTAAAAAGGTGTTTGCCTTATTAAGAGATAGATATGGAAATTGCAAAAAGTCCACGATATTGCTTTGCAGTCTGTTTAAATTTGTTACTGAATTTGGCCGAAAATATAAAAGTTCGAATGAAAATGGTGAATCGAGGAATAGTTGCGTTGCTTTCGAAGTGTATGCAAGAACCGGATGCCGTTTTATCGTTTCTTTTGTCTGCTACCAACTTTTTGCTTAAGCTTAGCATTTACAATGAAAATAAGGAAGCCATGGTATGTATTTATGGAAACTGGATTAAAAATATGTGTGGATAAAATGTCTCATGCAAAGCCTGATTGACAAAAGCTTTCCATATCATGGTAATATTTTTCTCATTTCTGCAATAAAAATTGCAGCTAAATGGTCGCATCGTAGAAAATATATTTTCGTTATTTCCAATAAAAAACGAAACTCTTCAATACAGAGCTATTCAACTGCTATTCAATTTGTCATTTATACCATTTCTTCGTGATCAGATGGTTTCTATGGGTTTCATTACTCATATAACACCGCTAATTCATGGTAATTTTTTTTAGCGTGGTATATTAGGTATGAGCACCGAAAACTCATTTCATGTTGAAAATGGAAGATAAACATGCAATGGATTAATGTAACAAAGTGAAGTAGCTATTAAAATACTTTATGGTAAAGGATTAGTCAGTGGGAGATTTGCTGGAAATTTGATGGAATAAACTTGATTTTTTTTTTCCGGAGACGAATGTGTCTTGAAATTGCTTTATCAATTAAGCATCAATGATGATGCCAAAGTAATGATTACCTATACCGACATTTTACAAAATGTAAGTTTAAATAGTTTGATGTGATTTAAAGTGAAATAGCTAGCAAAATATTTGTGTTAAATTATTAGTCAGTGGGAGATTATATATTTTGTACAAAGGATTCCGCCCCTCCCCATGTTGTACTTAGTATAAAATACATGAGCCGGGACGTATATGTGCTTATATATTACAGGAATAATATGAAGAGTCAATATTATAACCCTCTTCCTTTCCTTATACACTCATATATACGTACACATTGAGTAGTTAACTATATGTTTGGTGTATAATATATAAGTATATATAGAGGAGGTTATAATATAAGGGACTATATAATATATTATAGCCTTCTCCCTGTTATATATTGGTATGTGTGTATTAACGGGTGTTCAGCTATACGTTTATGTCGAGTACGAGCTCTTGTAGTTGTTCATTTATTTTAATATATTAGAGTCATTTTTTCGGTTATAATTAATAGTTTTTAATTATTTTTTAAATAATACTTGGAAGTTTTTTGTGATAGAGATTTTGATTGCTGTTTATATATCTTTTCTACTGTAAAGTATATTTCAAAATTTTTTGTGATAATGGTAATATATAAGAATAAGGTGAAATGATATCGATTAAGCATGGTAAAATTGTTGTGGGAGAAAAGTAAGACTGTTTCTGATATGTTTGGAATTGAATATACCGAAGATGAAATTGTGGGTAGAGTGATTCTCATGCAAGTTGGATAACTTTTATCTGTATTTCCAGGACAACTTAAATTTTCAGTAGAAATTGAAGAATTAATTCATGAAACTTTGTGTACTTAATATTAGATTTACAAGGTTTCATCAACTTGTCCATATAAAAATATTATAGCTGATGGGCATCTTAAGTAACGCTGGTTCTGATATAGTGAAAGCAATTTTAATCAATATAGCACTCGAGAAGCGTAATGCTCAATTACTCTGTGGTGTTAATGGTGAAGGACTTAATTTATTAATCGAAGCAGCTTTATATCAAAAAGACATATTGCTGTTGAAAACAGTCCGTAATATTGCTGTTCACAGTGGCCCTACACAACCAATGTTTTCGGTAGTGAAATTTTAAAATACTCATTAAGTTATTTACTTTTGCATATAATGTGAAGGCAATATTAATTTTTTGCCGGGAAGAAAAATAAAATTGTGAAATTTTGCAGCCTTTTTAATTTTTTTCAGCGCACAGAAAACATACTTAAATAATTAAGCGAAAAATCTTTATCAAATTTTTTTCTTTCCTTCAATCATTTAATTTTAATCATTCACAGAAATGGTCTATTCGTTTGGTCGAAATTGTAGTGGAGCAGAAGGGTGAAAAAGAGCTTGATATATTTGCCTTGGAATGTTTGCGTGTTATTAATCAACTCACAAGTGTTGAGTGGGCATCACTAGCCGAACAAGTTTCGCTCATTCCGTGGATTGAGGATAATCTAAAAGAACGATCACATGTAGATCAATTGTTGCAGGTTGGGGGATATTTACAATTTGAAATTTTATGAAAAGCAAATATACAATTCAATGAAAAGAAGAAACAGGAGCTGCATTAATGTTGTTGTTGCAGGTGGTTATTCTTTGTGGTACAATGGCTCGGCAATTAAGTGCAGCTCGTTTGATAGTGCCGCTCACAGATCGACTAGTCGAATTGTTGACAGGTACTGATCTTTTAATCTCGTTTAGCAGTTACTACATGATGGAAATGTTTTTACCGGTGAACATTTAATTATAGTAATTATATACAACTTTTGAATTATAAAGAGATTTCAGAAAAAAAAGTTGTTCTTAATCAACGAAAATAACTTTTACTTAAATTTTTTTTCATGTGGTATTATTTTTTACTGAGAAAGCCATTATTCGTTTGAGGATTTTTTTTAGCTCAACAGGAAGATGATGAAATAGTCATACAAGTGTTATACGTTTTTTATGCCATAATAACACATGAAGAACTTAGCGAAAGTGTCATGGGTGGAAGTCCACATATTGGTGCTTATCTTTTCGACTTAATGCATGACAAAAATGTTCCTATTCGTGCAGTATGTGATCGTGCTCTTTCTATTATTGCTGTTAGTTTTCGCATTTTAGAAATTCACATAAGTAGTACGGAATGTCTTATCGCGAAAGTGAAAGAAAATTTATTAACATTAGGGTTATTTTGCTGTTATTAGCAAAGTTTAATCAAGGGTGTCAAACAATTTATTTTACGAAAGGCGCAAGAAACAATAAAAATTAATGAATGAAAAAAAAATGCGCAGAAAAAAATGATGAAAGAAAGCAGTCGTTCGTTCCACGTCGTAGCAAGTCTCGAACACAAATCCTAAAAGATGATGCTTTCATTACAAGTAAATCTGTTAAAGTAATGTAGTTCTAATTGTAAAATCATGTGCTGTTTATCGGAGCGTGTTATATTCCCAGGAACGTAGTGAAGAATGGGCTCGAAAACTGAACGTTGAGCGATTCCGTTGGCATAATTTACAATGGCTGGACATGGTTTCTGATAACAGTAGTGTAGCTTCCAGTGATTCGTTAATTTCTGATTCACCGGATATTTACCGTGTGATATTCGGTGCCGAAGATATTCTCGGTGTTGCATCACCAGACATTCGTACTGCATTTGCAAATAACGATTTTTAAAAGTATTCAAAATGTCATTTACAAAATGCTCTAGAAGCTTTAACACATATTTGTAAAAAATTTGCTTATACTTTAGTTAAATTTTAAGTTGCTCCAGATAATCTGATGAATTCTTGTCACCATTAATACCATCAGTCGTGTAACATTCACGTTACATGTGATTTCACTTTAAAGATTTGTTAGTTATGAATTTTTACCTTACATACCACATTTGCTGTATGTATTTCATGTTGAGTGGAAATTAAATTTTCCGTTCTTTCTGTTTTGTTTGTTTTATTTTATTTCTTAATGTTATAGATGTGCGCATAAAACTTTGTTGCAGATTTGGTAGCATATTGGAATTAACAGTTAATTGCCTGCCAGATATCACCATAGACTGAACGCAAATTAAATGAAAACAAATGATAAGGTCAATGACTATCTAAGTGTGGTTATAGTGGAAATATTAAGATTGAATTTGTATTCGAATACATAAACATGAGCTCATGATTTTGTACTAAAAGGGTGGTAAAATCAAATCCGTTAATCAGTTGTTCTATTTCTTAGTATTAAAAAGTGGTGAGATTCTGAATCTGAGGTCATTGCTTGTTTGTCGAAAATTGTTTGGTTCATCGTAGCGTAATTCACGTATTTATTATGTGCTGCAAATATAAGTTTACTGAAGATAGTACAATTCTGTCGATGTGAAATCTAATTAACATGGCAGAGTCAAATCTTATGATATGCATTTGTATTTTATTGCGAATAAGGTGATGCGAATAAGTTGTATCGTAGCGTAATTCATGTATGTATTAGGTGCTGAAAATATAGCCATGGTATCAGTTGTGGTGGCATGGTCGAACTCAAACGTGCGACAAGCCTGTATTGGAGCTGTGATCTGTGGCCTATGTTTATTATTCCTCATTGGTAGCGTATCCATTACCAGATCACTGATATTGACAGTAGCTGCTTGGCTCTCAGTATTTTCTTTTTTCTCACTAGTTTCAACTGTAATTTCTTTGTCAGTTACACAGAAGCCGTCAGTTAACTATACATATGGCTTTGCTCGGGCTCCTGTTCTTGCCGTCTTTGCTACTACCGTTAGTATCAATTTTATTTATCTGACATATCACTTTTCAACTTGGTAGTATTTTTAGTGACATTAAAAAGGTTGATTAGACTATACAGCCGCTTTAAGCTTTAATCCGAATTTTTTCAACTCTATTTAATGAGTAAAGGTTTTTACATGATTGGAGGAATTAGAAATGAAAAATTATGTTTATGAAATCTTTAATAATTTTTAATAATATTTGGAGAAAGAACTTGGTGTATAATTCAATTACAAGTAAGTATTGATATGTCGAAAAGGATTCGAAATGGAAAATACAAATTTTGTAATACAAAACTATTACGTAGAGTGTCGTTATCTTCAGGTACTTGCAACTTTAGCAGCAATATTTTTGATTAAAGAAAGTATGGAGCATATCTTGGAGGATGATCATCATCTTCATCCAAATGGTTTGTATATTTTTGGTGCTATTGCAACATCTGTTTCATTGGAAATTGCAGCTTACGGTGTCAAAAATCAACCGATACAGCATGTGCTTACTGCATCCAGTAGTTCTTCGTTACAGGTACGCTCTTCTATTTTTCATACCATCTGGAGGGAAAATAGAATCTCTTAACATTAAAATATGAATTCAAATCTTGACCACTAGTCCTATTGAATTTTTAAATGATTAGTGACCTGTTTCCTTTTCCGAGCAGAACTAGGGGAAAAAGTAGGTACGGAGAAATAGATAATAACCACAATGTAAGCAAAAAGTTTCGAAAGTTTAGGGTTAAAATTATTTTCAGGAACATTTCGCCGATATTTCCAACGCAATTTGTTACTTTTTACCTGGTCTTAGCGTACTTCTATTGCCCAGACTGAATGCATTATCACTTTTGGCTCTTTTGACAACTGTAGCATGCGTAATTACGCATTGGTAAAAAATCTCATTTTATATTTTTGCATAATTCTACAAACACTTTGGTTGCTTAATATTTAGTAGGCTTGCAATAAATAAATGGTGTGCACCTCTTCTCATCTTCACTCCTTCGTTGTTTTTTCCTTTATTTCGTCGTTGAAAGTTCAGAATTATAGTCAAGCACATCATTAAAACATTTTTCATTTGCCTTGAAATTCTTTCTAGGTTCGTGTCGAGCTTCTGGTGGATCGATGCGGTTGCTACGTTAATGCTTTCACTTTGCATCTTTCTCACGATGTGGCCGCTATCAAAATATACTGGTAGAATCCTATTACAAACCACTCCGCCACATATTCACAACCAGTTAGACAGGTATATAAGTAATTAACAATATAATAGAGTGATTAATGCGACTACCTCCTACCTCATCCATACATTTTCAATCATAATTCTTTTGCTCTTAATGATTCATTTATCAATATTATAACGAAAAACCATGTTTTACAGTTTCAAATTATCAGCAAAACTTTTCTTCAATATATAGTGTAATTTCTCACGATGTTTTATTGTAGGAAATTTATGCACATCTTAATGCTATTATGAATTACATTGGGAATAATCATTCGAATGCTTGCCATGTTTATAGATTGCTTTTTGTTAATTTTAAAAATTTTATTTTTTAATTTTTGCAAAATAGGTT
The DNA here is from genome assembly GCA_013365335.1 of Madathamugadia hiepei. Lineage (NCBI taxonomy): Eukaryota > Metazoa > Nematoda > Chromadorea > Rhabditida > Onchocercidae > Madathamugadia > Madathamugadia hiepei. The sequence goes on from JABVXS010000468.1 coordinate 24,501, forward strand.
TAATGTTTTTTCAACTTTCAAATTTGTAATTGTTTACCGATCCCGTTTCTTGATTTAGATGCATATCAGAGGCATCAACAATCGATGGAGTTCTTGAATTACGGTTGGCTCATTTTTGGCAGTTAGATTTCACAACAATGGCCGGTACAGTAGATGTTCGCGTGCGTCGTGATGCTGATGAACAGTTGGTGCTAGCGTTAATAACCGAAAAGCTTTCTGCCGTAATCTCTATGTTGACAGTACAGGTAAGAAGAAGTCCCAGAATTTTTCTCGAGCCTTGTGAAGAAGTGCAATTAGTAAGATTTTAAAAATTCTTGTTCGTGATGTTGAAAATTTTTTTTCAAGAACACATCGCAGTAATCCACTTGGATCTAAAATTATTTTTAGAATTTAGGAGTTCTACATTTGATGACTTAAGAAAAAAAACCTTGCAGATTATCAAGGACGCGGCAACAAGTTGGCAAACAACATGTAAGACGCACTCAGTGCAGTACGACCTATGCCGACCTGTGCAGCTTCATTCTTCAAGTTCACTAAATCATTTCGAAGAATCACATTTCCATTCTCTTGAGCATGAATATGATAGTTGCAGTGAAGGTCACGGTCATTCACATAATGTTCATCATAATTAATGATTTGGTGTCGGTTTATTGTAAATTTCCAGGAAATTAAAGTTTTTATCGGCTCGGCAACATCACTTACTAGAAATTTGAACCCAAAGTTTCATAATTTCTGATGGTAAAAAAGCAGTGAGTTTTCAAGCCATTCATTAGGATCAAAATAACAAAGTTATCATCCGAATTAATCACATGCTGTAAATTTTGTAAGAAATAATTAAAATATGTGGCGTCGGAATCAAAATTGTCAAGCTACATTTATTTATCGTAATCTTCCGAGATTTCAAAGTTGTTTTAGTGTACACTAAAACTTTATTGGCTATTCATTGTTTTCCTTTTAGTTCTTTATCAAATAGTGTTGGAAGTTTCTTGTTGCTTTGTCATAAAATATTTCGATTCGTTGTAATTGATATATCCAAGTACATATCGCAAATGTGAATACTAAAGAATTCGTTCTTGATTGTTATTTTGATAATTAAATGATATTGGACGCATGTAAAGAATGAGCAGTAAAATATATTTTTGCAGATTAATTTAAGCAAATTTGTAGTTATTCAGTGGATAATGAGCAACATTTTACTTCGGATAACATTTCATTTTCAGACTACCTTTACTCGATAACTGGAAGAGAAGTAAGAAACAATCCAAATTTAGCTGATTAAATCAAATAATTCGATCCGTTTTTGACGATTCTCTGTCTGATGTATAAAATATCAGCACGCTTTGTGCATAGATTAAGCCGAAAAGAATTATTGGCAAAAATTTTACGTGTTGATCATATTGGCGAATTAGCAGCGATACGTATTTATGATGGACAAAAAGCTGTCATGTCAGGTAACATTCATGACTGTCCAGTTTTTTTCTTTTAGGTATTTTGACATAAATATATCAATGCAATAATTAGCAAATCTATTAAAATATTCTCCGTGAACATTTTGTTATGGATAATGAAAAATATCACGAAGAAGAAATTGAAAGATCAAAATTCAAGATAATAATAGTTGCTCTGCTTATTTAATTCCTCGTGTCAGTCATACGTGTGATTAATGAATATCCGTCAATTATTTGTTCTTTGCTTCGTCAAAATAATACGGGATTATCTTGAATTTCTATTAGTTTCTTTTGTCTTTTTTGGCTATATTTAAGCGATCTATTTTGATTCTTTCAAATATTCAATGAAAATCTTTTTATTTAGAGCAATTAAATAGCCAGTTGCGATTTTGCATCACCTGTAAGGTCTATCTAACTTGAGAAATATTACATGCAGGTCAGCATCCAATGAGACCTGTAATTGAAGAAATGCAAGCACAAGAGAAGGAACATCTGGACGTGATGGAGCGATTGTGTGCTAAGCATAATGTACAACCAACAATTTTAGCTCCATTGTTCAGCATTGCTGCTTATACATTAGGTTTCTTTCATTTCAGTTTCAATTATTTGTTTGAAAGTTTCAAATTCAATTATCTTTCTCTAGACTGAGATTTCAAATACATACATAGAGCGTTTCACGCATTATTTCAAGGAAAAATTTAACTTCGCTATTTTTGACTCGAAATTTTAAAGAATATTATTTGCAAAAGGTTGCATAAATTTTGTAACCAAAAATGTAGCTGATTTGCGTTATTCACAATTATCATCTGTAGTAATAAAATTTCAATTCGTAGTGTTATTTGATTGGTTTTTCTCGTTATAAATATTATAGATTTACAAATGTTATATTTCAGTGTTGCATATTAGATGATAGTTTCATTTTCTTTTTCTTTATTAAAAAATATTGAGTGTTATGCATTGTTCACTTTTCAGTAATTTGTGGAAGTAGAAAACTGAAAATACTCACCTAAATATTTTTCAAAATGTTGATTTTCTCAAGGTTTCAGTTCTTCGGGAAATTGTTTTGAAAAAATGTTGTTGTTTAGTTTTTTTTTGAAGTAAGCGTTATTTCATTAAATTTATTCCAAAACTGAATTCAAAATTGATGCGTCTCAGAGTAGACTGCCATGCACAATGTATCATCTCATATTTCCCTACACAACATTCCCTTCATTTCACAACGTTTAGGCAAGTAGTAAGGACAAGAAATACGAAAAAAAAGTTTGAATTATTTACTTGTTTATTATTATTAATTAATTACTATTATTGTTATCATTAATCGTTGTTATTACCATTATTATTATCATCATTATTATCAATATTACTGATGATTATGTTGTAGATTTTACTCGAATTTTTTTTTTTTCTATAAAAATTACAAACCTCTTCAACTTCATACTCGACTTCATAAAAAGAACGAAAAAGCAATGCCTGGCACAACAAAGCTCTATATCATTATCATTAAAGAGGTAAAGGCAGTTTGTGCATAGGCATTAATGAATAGTCATTTCAGTCTTATTGAATATGGATTTGCTTTGTGTGATATTTTCTTGTCTGACCATCTCTATGCAAATTTTTTTACACTCACACTTTCATTTTTGATTTTTAGCAATAAAGAAAAATTAAGCAGTAATTGAACTCGGAACTAAACTAATGCTTCGAAAGTAAAGCTTCGAATTTAGACAACAAATATTTTGTTTTCTTTTTTTTTGTTTGAAATCAACTTTTATTTTATTTCCTGTCCTGTTATTCAAATCTTTCTTTTCTTAGCTTTAGTTTCTTTTCGTTTCTTTTTTTTGAAATTTGAAAAAAGTAGAAGAGGAGAAATTTTCTTCTAGGTATCGGAACAGCTCTTTGCGGAAGAGAAACAGCAATGGCATGTACAGTTGCTGTGGAAGAGTTAATTGGTGAGCATTATAATCAGCAGTTGATAGAATTACTTCGTGATGATCCCGTGCATCATGATGATTTGCTCAAGGTAATTTATTTGCAATAAACCTGCAGTTCAGCGTATTCGAATTATTTAGTTGAGTTGTTGAAGTTTTTGTAAACAGATGCACATGTCGGAAATCGCATCCATTTTCTATAATTTTAAGTCTCAAGAATTTTTCAATTTCCAACTGACATTATAGATTTTGACAAAGCTGCGTGATGATGAATTGCATCACCGTGATATTGGAGTTGAAAACGATGGATTGAAGGCAAGATACAATTAAAAATTTTTATGGATTTAATAAAGTTTACCCAAAATTTTATGGTTGGGAAGAAATTTTGTCAAAGTATTAGTAACTGTAAAAATTTTTTTTACTTTTCATTCTGAATTTTCCTATATTTCTGGTTTTAACTTGAGATACAGAGATGAATGCTGATAGTTTAAAATTTGCCAAAACTTTCTGAGATTTGCTTCAGACAACGAAAAAAAATGAAAGCTCTGGAACCACGAATGAATGTTATCATTCACATCATTAGTTAACTTTATCCCTTTGATACATGTTTTTTTAATGTTTTTATAATGTATGATGAGATTAATTAATAACCTTTAATTTTTTTTTCATCACCTCCTTCTAGAAATGAGCTAAATATTTCAGGCACCGCAGTATGAGACATTGAAATGGATCATTCAGACCGGCTGCAAAGGTGCTATTTGGTTGGCTGAACGAATGTAAAGAAATAGCAATTAATTATAATAATGGACGAATTTCATCAACTTCGCTGTGAACAACATTTCATGAGAATGCAGAATGATAAATTGTTGAAAAATTGGAATGATTGATTCCATTATCATCATTGCTTTGGAAGGAAAATTTGAACATTTATAAAAAAAAAAAAATTTATCATTCTGCATTCTCATGGAATATAAGTAATCGACCTCTTTCCCCTTTTCTCGACAGTTATTAGTATTAGTAATATTTTATTCGTGAACTATTCCTGTTCCACCCTATAAATGAATGGCTTTTCCATGTTTCTATCATGTCTTTGTTTTACATAATTGGCCCTAAGAGGGGGTCTTAAGAAAGAGAGAAGATGACTGAAAAGATTTCTTAAGATGATGATTGAAAAGGTTGATTTTTGTTAATGAATGTTCCATAAAGTCACCTCTTGTCTCCCACTTCACTGTCATTTTTTTTCTTTGCTAATAAGCAGAAAGGGAACATTTCCATTTTTATCCGGTCATTTGCCGTCATTTCAACATATATACTTTCAAATAGAATCTCGTTTTTTTTTCTTTTTATATATAGGTATAATAATATACCTAAAATTTTCTAAATAATCCACACATTTCACAATTGTTTTGTTTCCTGCTTCGTTGTCAGTTATTCAATTTGAACGAACTAAGAAATCTGTGTCCAAATTATTTCACGGATAAACATCAATGTTCATTTTTTCTAGGCTTTCAAATGGTACCAAAGGTCAAACTGACATTTACTTTTTTCCATTTTTTAAAGAAAACAGCTCAAGAATTATTCTTTAATCGCCTTTCATTTTGCTAGGTTTCCATCACAATAATAATGAGACGTTTTATTATAGAAATACGTAATCACTGATACTAGTTCGAAGCATAAGCGTATTTGCCGACTGCAACAAACATCGATTATATTTTGCAAATTCAATGAACTGTGAAGTGTGAACCAAAATAAAATAAAAAGCTATATGTTATATATATCAGCTGGGAAACATAATCTCCATGATCTGATATTCTTATCTTTATGTGTTCATAATTCTAATTTTTTACTTTAAAGAAAACAGCTCAAGAATTATTCTTTAATCGCCTTTCATTTTGCTTTCCCAATATACCAACACAAATCCTGAAAAGCTAATAAATACAAATAGCAATAGCAATAGCAAGACATAGAGATACCAACAGAAAAAAATAGCGAAAAATGAATGAAGAAATAATTAACGAAGCCCGCAGTTATAGCAAAGTTGCAGGATGTGGGAAGGAATATATGCTTTAATCACAATTAATTTTTAAAATAAATTTTTTATCATTTCTTTCTGCGCAACTACGCCAATTATTAATTAACGAAGCCAGCAGTTATAGCAAAATAGCATGAATTTTTATGTGTATGTCACGGCAGTTAGAAATAATGTATAGTAGAATCATTCCTTCACTTTTTTGTTTCATAAATTTAACTTTCTATTGCTTTTTTAAATTGATAGTAATAAACTGTAATGAATAATAAATATTATCTTAATCTTAACCACGCACTATCTCAATATTCATCTCCATCTTCAGCAGCATCTTCCATTGAATCCACACCAACCTAAACATTGTATTATTTAGAGGAATTCGCTAACTGAATAACAAATTAGTATTTGATGATATACGATTGCAATGTTATGGCAGACAAAAGGACAACCGTATTACTATTACATAATATCAAGCTATCGCCATTTTATTTGGCATTAAGGATATAAAATAAAAATCAATTGATTAATTAATTAATAGAAACAATCTAATAATGCTGATAATAATAGTAATAGTCATGTTAATAGTAGTAAAAAAGGATATTTTCTTTGCAACGGTCGTGAGCGGTCGGTTGTGTGAGGAGCAGTGACAAAGAGGTTTGGCGCTAAGGTTGTTTTCAAACCAAGGTTAACCCAATTACCCACGACCCATGTGAAAACCTAACCAAAAACAGCTTACGATGGAACAAGTGTCACCCGGAACAATAAAGACCGAACTGGGCTCTAATGAACAAGGATACCGGTCGAGAAACGGGTTACACTTCACAGGTCCCATTGATGAGCAAAGGCATGGATCTGTAATGTTAGAAGTGGGAGAACCTCCGAAGCGGCAGAAATATACTCCGTCAGAGAACCAAAAAGTAATGGAATGCTTCTATAAAGCAGAACCGGAAAAACGAGGTTACGAAAACGGATGCATCAACTGTGGAAGCAAGAATATCCGAACTCTACGACAACTGAATCACGATTACCAGCGACGATATATTATCAAAAGCAAAGTGTTCAGGGAAATTGAACGAGAAGAAATGCAGAAAATCTGTGAATCTAGAGTTCAACCACCTTCAATAACATCTGGGGAAATCGAACAGCTTCAAGCCGATGCTGAAGAAAACGTTAATGCCTCACAAGAACGAAACGAAGAACAGTTGAGATTTAGGACAGGTGACCTTACTCTTAAGCAACAGGAATTG
>JABVXS010000469.1:0-31116 GCA_013365335.1 Madathamugadia hiepei
CCACTGCAATGAACTTGGCTGAAATAAAACGAATCAAATTCTGTTGTACATTCATTCAAGCACGCTCAGGAGCGTGCTTCATACACATCCTTCATTCATCAAATCGCTTAAGTTCGGAAATGGAACTAGCCGATAATGAATATTAGTTTTGCAAGGAATAACCTATCATATTCAAGTGGCGAGAAATTGCGGAATTAACCATTGGTTGAAAAGACTCGAAGTCCTCAATCAAAAATCGACTGAGATGGGTCAGACAGATCTCTTATTTGTGACCCTTGTATGTGTATCTCGACTGTCAACACTTGTCATCAGTTGTTACTTCAGAAATAGAGGATTAAAGGCAGATCGTAAACACTTTTCAATGCTGGTCATGAGCTTTATCATTAATTTGATACTCGTAAATATTCTCTGGTAAGCAGTAGGAGTATCTGCTAGTTTTTATTGACGAAAAAAGAATTGCAAAAAAAGCAGCAAAAGCAGAAGAGCCCGAACAAAGAAATAGCATAATTTTCATTTAAAAAAAAAATGAAATTACGATACAATTTGTCGGTTGCAAATATGCATAACATCAAAATATTATTCACTGATTTTGCGATTCTATAATGCGTCAGGTAAAGTTCCACGTATTTGAACAGCTTTACTCATATTTCCTCTGCTGTCTTTTGGCTCGAAATCAAGAATACCAGCAGCTTGTCCCCATCCGTCTGTCCTTTCATCCTCTGTTACCATTCCTGTCTCGCGAAATGTCACGCTTGCATCCGAACTTTGTGTCATCTGTAGCAAACGAACATATGACATATTTGAATGATGCAAAACTTACTTCACTCACAAGGACAGAGTTTAAAAATTTTCTGCTTACAGCACTGCTGGAACTATTTTCCACTGTTGCTTGTTGGTCTGAGTAAAGTGTGTGCTTATCCTCTTTGAACTGCTTTCTCCACTCCGCAAGCATTTCTTGGCTCATAAATTTCTGCAAAATCATTTCTGAAGTCTTCCTCTTCTTCTTAGCGTTTGGCCCACGTGGTTGTAGGCTCCGCTATTTCAGAGCGTCGTCTGCACGTCACAGTTCTGCCCATAAGCCAGAAACCCTTGCTCATGATTCGCATATACCAGGTCTTGTCCATGCGTGTCATATATGGAGAACGCCCTAGCAGTCATGCGACTGCGGTTACATTTGCCCGACCGTCGCGTCGGCAAGGTCTGTCGTCGGGAAACCAACCGCTTACGATCGAGACAAATTAGTTATCGAAATATTCATTAGTAACGTGGAAAAACTGCTTCTGTAGTTCGTGTTGTTCTATGAACACGATGGTCTTTGATTTTTACCATTGATCTGCACTTTTTTCGTCCTAGCGATCTATCCTGCCTCCTCGTCTTTCCGTTTATCTAAATCTCCCCAACGCCCTAGCTCATGATTTGTGTTCATTGGTAAGGTTGGTCAGGTTCCTAGCTTTTTTACGGTGAGAACTAAATATCGTAGAAAAATTATTAAAAGGGAGAAAGAGAATTCATTTTCACTGAGCCTGCCACTAATTTTTCCCTTATGAAATAGATTGGGGAGTGGTACTTGAAATTTTGAAGCGATACAAAATAACCACTGGGCTGTATTTATTAGTTGCATTTGCGTCTTGTTTGAATCATTGAGAATAACTTTCCCCACCACGATTGATCACCCTTAGTCATTAGATTAAGCAACTAATTAAAACATATATGGCGTTGTCACCTTACATCGCTGTAAGCAAACGCTTTTAAACCGATATGCTCACCAAGAACAGCGTTTTTTCTTGAACAAAAGGCTAAAAAAAAAAACTTTATTGTCAAAGCATACTTCCGAAGTATAGCAGTAGCTCGTTTTGTTCTCCCATATTCCTGAGTGAATACTGAAATCGATTTTTTGCATACTGTAACATACAACCTTCTGAAAGGGAAATAACCATGCTTCAGAACTCTTGTAGATCAGCATTTAAATGATGCTTTAGTTTGTAATAAACTTCATGGTAATCCATTATAAAAATTTCTATATTTTTCTGGTAAAACAGCTTTGATAAAATTGCTTCTCTACTCGGATACATTACCGAGGTGGAAAGTACTGCTACCAAGATTACGTGAAGAATAAATATGTTCCAATATGCCGAAAATTTTATTTTACATCGATATGAAAACAGAAGGCGAAGGCATTTAGAGTTTAAAAAAATGATTGACATAAGCACGCCCTGGAAAACATGAAAGAAGAATGCAACCAGAGCGAAGCAAAAGTGCATTATAGGTTTAAGAGTTCCAGTCAACTCTTTCACGGCAAGTGCTGATGAAAAGTAAAGACTGAGTGGATGAATCTACAGACAACATAAAGAAGCGGATTGCACTGGAAACAAGCAAGTAAAAACTTCGAGCCTCCAAGGAAAAACTATATCGCATTTCAGAGTTCGTTGACTGGTTTTACATTATCACACCATGTAATGTTCGTCCGTGGTAAAAGTTCAAAAACAGTTCTGAAAAATAATAGAAAAGAGAAAAGGAGAAATCAGAATTTCCTTGACAATGTAGTAAATTCGATGCATGTATGCATATGATTTTAATATATATAAGAAGAATGGACAATGTCGAAACACAATCATTGTTAATCAGTGGAAGACTGATTAGAATGATTCATTTTAAACCATTATGAAACCAACATCACTTAAAGAAAACCATACACGTAAGTGAATCGGCTGTTGATTTAAATGCGTCCTTAAGTGGTATGTAACATGGAAGCCGTATATTTTTTCTAATTCGCATGTTTTATCGCATCTGTCGTGACATTCGCAGATGTGTAGGAATTTTGCAACGAATCCAAAATTCGATAATTAAACTGGCAAAAAGAAGAACGAAGATATTACATTCTTCTGACTGCATAAAGGCTTCGAAAAACGGCTACCATTTTTCGAATATTTGGTGATACACCATAATATCTGATATCAGGTTGACACCGATTCAAAAAAGTTAACAAGAGATTGTTGGTAACAAAAAAAACTAAGCAAGAAGATCCAGATTTTGGTGTCCTCGAACCACTACGTCAGGTAAATGATAAAGTAATTAGATTTAGTGGGATTCAGAAAAAGTGTCGGAATTCAAAATGAACTTCATATTGTTTTTCTGGAGATCAAAGTGATCAGGGTGAATAAATACCAGGAACAAAAAAAGGAGACGGAAGGAATGAAAAAGTGTGCGTGAATAAAACTTTTTTTGGAGGAGGCTAACTTCAAAATATTATTGTTTAACATACTGCCAGAAAAAAATAGATGTAAAACACCGGCAACAGTTGCAATAGGAACGGAAAACTCGTTTGTGTAATAAAGATAAATTCAATTCATGAAATACAAAGAGCGATACGTTCCAAATTCAAACAGGTAATAAGTGAAAATCGTTTCCGCGCTACAGGTATGTGAAAACACGAACAACAGCGGCATAATGGCAACTCCTTGCAAAATATATGGAGAACAAGCTCACAATACGATCAACAAGACAAAAGTAAGCCACTACTACCTCAGTTATTGAAATACTTCGATTATACATTTTACACTTCTTTTATAGATAGTCACCAGAAAAAAGAAAACAAACGTATATTTGGACCTGCTTATCAGCATGGTCCAAATACCGACTAAAATCGAGCATTTGAAAAAATTATCCCAAGATTGACAACACGCAAAGCTTGCTTCTCTTTTCGGCGTTACTATTTCCGTTATACTTCTTATAATGAAAAAAATAATGAAAAAATAATAGATTTCTGTTGATAACATTCAACAAATCTCGCTTTCATTTGACTGAATTCACATCCATTTCAATTTTTCAACTTTGTTCAGCTATTAGAAATGCTCTCCTGTTCAAGCTGAAAACATTTCTGATAACCTGTAAAAAAATTAGCTTACTGATTCCCTACCCTCTGAACGACAACAAAATCAAATCTAATAACTGGAAAAATCGCTAAAATCAAAGTCAAGAAATTAATAAATACTACATCAGCATAAATCCAAAATTTACTTCATCAGTAACAATATCGGAGCAGTCATTCTCCAAAATATGAAAATCAGAAACAACGTAGCACTCAATTTCTGTAACATCAAAAAAGCATTATTAACCTGTATGAACTATGAACGAAAAATGACCGATTGGAAAAACAGGTGTGTAAAACAAAGCATTAGAAGAACTAACCTTCGGAGATAACATTTTAAAAGCAAGGTAAACATCTAATCGCAAAGACAAACAAAATGTCTTCCCAAAAAAACAAATACTCCTAAAGTGACAACCTCCAAAACGGCAAATAAAACATCTAAGACACACAAATTACACGGTACCGCCACGACAGCATACGTGTCGATTCATAATCACATGCATTAAAACCACAGGACGCAGATGCAGATTTTTAATCCCAAGAATTCGAAGAAATGTTGAGAGAGTTGTACTTTCAAACCCATTACAGTTCCATACCCTGAGATGTTAAGCAGAGAAAGAAAAAGAAAGAAAGAGATTTGAGTTTTCGGTACTTCTCCAAGATTCACAGTATTTTTGAGAATTTCACTTTCACTCATTTTATCATTAAAATGAAATGGAAGATACGATATTCCATTTCGAATCTTTTCTTGCATCAAGATTCATTATATATGAAAGATTGAAGACAATGATGTCTTGAAATTCTCAAAATACTTTGAATCTGGAGAAGCACCGAAAATGACAGTTTTAAATAAGATCACAATTATGCGCTGAAGATCCAACAATGCATGTCTGCTAAAACATAAAATTTGAAGACTATCAGTCGATAAGTTTTGCATTCTTTTTATGTTAACTTATGCTTTAAATCAAATATCCTACTTAAAATGTGTAATTAAAAAGTACATAAAATTTGAAGACTATCAGTCGATAAGTTTGCTCAAGAATGATTTTTCGCTGTTGCAGTATTCAGATTTTTTTTAATATTAAATGATAAGCACAAGGCAAGAAAACATGATGAAACAAACCACATCATTCGCCCGGCTATGTAGCTTTTGTCAGGATTCCTAAAAGCATAAACTAATCATAGACTGGTCATTTACAGGATATTAATGCACAGGAATGCTTATAGCTAACTTTTCTGCATAAAAATATGAAAGTGATATTTATAAGCTGTAAAATTCAGGATATCCCACGACCACAGAGAATAAATAAGTTTAAATTATGTAAGTGCCGTAAAATGTTCTTCACACAAATGTCCTTTAGGTCTGAAAAAGCTCAAGATCAAAGGCCTGAAGAAACACTGATGCATTATGTTTTAATTGCTAGTTGATTGACAGTACAGATAATACGGATCTTAGAATGCCCTTAGCATCTGGCCGCGTGAGGAAAAAATAAAATAATTCAAAAGTCGGTCATTAGAGAACGAAAACAAAAAAATCTGGGAGATGAAAAAATTAATTCTTCAAACTTGGCTTGAATATGCATCTTGCGATAAACCAGCTGAACTAATTAGACTTGATACTCAGAAATTACAACAATCAATTTCAATTGCGTTCGATAAAGTGATTAATTTTCTTCCAGCTAGCTGAAAACCAATGTTACAATAAATATCATAAAGTCGTATTGCCAACTACAGAAACATATTAATTACATGGTCCAAGCAACTTTGATTTCTTGTAAAACATGTGCGTTTTTCAGTATAAGCTTCGCCACTTGTTATATTGTTCTATTTCATCTGGCATTTCTTTAGTTCGATATTTGTATTAAAAGCATTTATATTCGTGAAGTAAGTTAAAAAATTTTTGCAATTCTAATTTCTAGGAATTAAGTGGAAGTCAGATTTATCTGATATTTCTGCCTTTAACTTTTATTTTGAATAAGCGCGCAAAATATTAATCCTGCAACGAATGTTGCTTGGTAAAGCGCCAGTTTATCAGCTGATTTTTCAGCAAACTCCGGAAGATTTATGTAGGTGTGTGTCATTGCTAGAGGGAGGAGAAACATTCGGATTTACTTGTATTTCTCAAAATTATATGAATGTAATCCCTTCCATGGATGGTGGCCATGGATGTTGTCCGCCCAACACTTAACAGTTCCGAGAAAACGAATCACTTACAGTAAGCACTTTATTTTCTTGCTGTACATTTTTCCTTCGGTTTTTTTTCTGTTTCCGTTTTCTACGTCATTTAAGACATGCATGTAAAAGAGTTTTTTAATTCTCATTCGTATGAACTTGCTTGTTTTTTTTTCATTCAACACAAACTTCTGTGTAAGGTGTGGAAGCAGAAGGAATTTCTACATAGGTCTTATTGCGAGTCGTCCGTACTGATTGGACTGAATTTGATAAATTTATATGTAGTCGATTGTTATTTCAACTCATGGAATTTGTCTTTTGGTTCATATTATCTCGTGGCGTTAAATGTCTTTTATTGTTCAGTTACCTCCGTGATTTTCGAGTAGAAGCGTGTCCGCATTTTAAACAACATCAATGTCAGCAACATCGGCCATATACTTGTTTTAACTGGCACTTCGCAAATCAGCGCAGACGTCGTCCCGTAAGGCGATCAGATGGTACTTTTAATTACTCCGCCGATGTGTACTGTGATAAGTATGACGAAAATACTGGGGTATGTCCGGATGGAGATAGGTATGCTCAATCAATTATAATAAAATATGGTGCAGTTATTTGAGCAAGACCTAGTTTATTATCTTTGATTTCAGGTAAATGGCGATTTAGCAGTACGAAATATTAATGCTTCGTTTGAATATTTGTTATTTACAGCTGCAACTTTCTGCATCGTGTGGCGGGAGATGTAGAGCGTAAATATCACTTGCGATATTACAAAACAGCTATGTGTGTACATCCGACAGATGCACGTGGTATTTGCTCGAAAAACGGCCCGCACTGCGCGTTTGCACATAGTGTTCAGGATCTTCGACAGGCCGTGCATGATTCTCAGGAAAGTCAAAATGGCGCTTTACTAGATCCAGAAAATCGCGAAAGAACTAGTTTTGTTGTGGAAGACGCGCTTTGGCATGGTTACACATTTTAATTTTTAATTATTAGTAGCATTTTTTAAAAAGTTTTTTTTTTCGGTTTTCATTGTACCGAGTGACTTTGCTTTGATAAAATACATAATTTCAGACCAAGTGCATGTTTTGTCGTGCTATAAAACTGAGCAGTGCAAAAAACCAGCCCGTCTTTGCCGCCAAGGTTATGCATGTCCATTTTATCACAACTCGAAAGACCGTCGAAGACCTCCAGCTGTTCATAAGTATCGGTGAGGATATATCTACTTGATTTTAGATGGACGTAGAAAATACTAAATGCGACTTCGTGCTATTCCCAGTTATCATGTTAGGTTTATTCTGCTCATTTCAAGTTATTTTGAGATCAACTCCGTGTCCAACTGCGAAGTCAGGAGATGAGTGGTTAGAACCAGAACAGTGTGAAAATGGCGACGACTGTGGATACTGTCACACAAGAACTGAACAGCAGTTTCATCCGGAAATATACAAGTCAACGAAATGTAATGATATGCTTGATCACGGTTACTGTCCTCGTGCTGTATTTTGCGCATTTGCACACCACGATTCGGAGTTGCACGTCCAGCGTGCTCCGTATTATCGACCCAGTAGCAATTCAGAAGCATCTGTATTGCCGAAACAAAGCAGTAGTTCAACCAGTTCAGCGAATGCAGAACCTGCAGCTTCTCCTACGACTCGACCAGGTAGTGTCGGGTTGTTTGCCGTTCTTTAATGGATTTGTACAGTTTCTTAATTTTTACTGAAAATTTTCAGTTGCATTAACATACATTTCAGAAAATCAGATTCAATCAGCAATGTCAGTGGTAACACCCACCTATTCAGTAAGAATTTTATTTTGTTTATATTTTCTCGCACTTTGGTTATTACTAACAAGAAATCAAGTGAAATTTTAGGCAGTTTTGAAGCAGAGACAGACTCCAGGAAGAAGTATTTCATCAACCGTTGGCGACGAAGGATCGCAAAGCAATTATCCAAAAGCTCCAGGATTTGAACGTGTCCAAGTTTCGGTAATTTTCCATTATGTTCTCATCGTCGTGTTTTATTTGTTTAATACGTTTAGATCAAAATTAGTCTTTCTAATGTATATTTTTTAGCCTCAGCGTGTAACAGATAGTGCTATTGGTCGTATACGAACTTCTTCATTAAATATGGGCCAGTTAGATCTAGGTAAACTTACTTTTCATTGTTTGTTATGATCGTTCCACTTGACTGAAGGAAGTCTGATTCTCTTTCCTCGTTTTTTCTGTGTTATACAGCTAATAACTGTATAAATCATTGCTAGATTATTTGTGTGATGAAATGAGTTTGGATTATTTTTTTAGGCTATTCAGTAACAAGTGCTAACGAAGCTTTAGTGTCATCATTGCCCACTTTCTCATCATTGAATGCCATTGCTCGATCCACATCGGATGCACCAATGCGTGTACTGCCTGTAGCGATTGATGAACTTTCTTTGGACGAACTGTCAGGCAGTGCTCTCTCTCCCATATCCGAACAAAAAGAACACAAGTTCTTGTCTGATTTTTTCACCAATCCACGTAAGTTTCACTTTTTTGCTTAATATGTTTTAATGAGGTATCTTTGTCGTTGTTGGCTACATAGCCCACAGTTACTGCAGCAGTTCTACCACAGCCACCTTAGATGTAGATTGCACTTTCCTGTTAACTTGCAGATGCGCTGTATTGATTAATAATATCTTCATGTATTTATATCATTTTACATTTGTCATTTGTAGTGAAGGCACGACGGAAATCGGCTATATTATGCACAGAAAGCTAGATATACAAGAACAAAATACATAATTGTCTTCTTTTTAGCCATTACTTCTTCATCACCAATGCAAATCCCCAACTCGAACTCTCCATTTGGTTCTCCGCCATTAGCTTCCCTTGGTGAATCATTGTTTCAGCAAAATAAACGAACTATCGATTTGCCTTCAGCTGCTCCACAGCTGAAGGGGTTAATGGGATTAACAGGATCGATAGGTTCAGGTATGATTCTTTGTTCTTTGGTATTTATGCGCATATTAGATGCATCTAGAAATATGTTCATACTTATGGCGACATTTTAATATACAATAATTCAGATCTTACAAGCTTTAGCAGACTTTAATTGTTGGAAGCTTTTGTACGAAAAAATCATCTGCTGTTTGATGGGTTCTTAGGGGTATTTTCGTAACTTGTGAAGATTCCTACGAATGTTTCTTGTTATTCTTGGGTATTTCGATTAATTACGTTTATAAAGGCTCTTTCGATTAATTACGTTTATAAAGGCTCTTTCGATTAATTACGTTTATAAAGGCTCTATCTGGCAACGTTTATAAAGGCTGTATCTGGCAGCTCAAATTAGCTGATGTTTCAGATCTTTTGAAAACGGACCTATCGATACCACAGCACGAAATGAGCAAGGAGGAGTTACAAAAGGAGTTAAAACGGAAAAGCGAGGAGCTCGTTGCTCATCATCAGAAATTGACTGCGTGGGAAGAAGGTTTGAAACAAGCACGTCAAGCTTGCGAAGCATGGAAGAAGGATGCGGAGTATTATCGTTGCGTTGCTGAGCAGGCAGAGGTCGACAAGTCAAAAGCGCTGTATGAACGAGACCAGGTTTTTGTTTCGATAGTTTCGAAATTTATGCAATTTTCTGAAGTCATTTGTAAACCAGTTTAGCTTTGATAGTTTAATGAGAATTTGCATCATGAAGACGAGAAGTGAGAGTGCATTCATTTTGGTGGGTAAACTTTACTTTTATAGGCATTGTTACAACTGGATTTACTCAAGCGTGAGTTGCGAGTAAGTGCAACAGTTCGACCGCCGTCACCAGTAGATTCATTAAAAAATTTTTCATCTCCAGGATCGTTCAGTTTATTTGTGCCAGTGAGTTTTTGTACGGGTAGTGGTTGAGAAAAAAAGGACATTATTTGGTAGCTAATGTTTTCTGATTTACTGTTTCACAACAAAAAACGCTACTATCCTCTTATGATTAACCAGGCGAGTAACCTCAAACGTTATTGCGAAACTTATATTATTACTTTTGTAGATTGAAATTGACGTTCAAAATGAAAGCAGTGGTCCGGTATGTGCACGCTGTGGGCGCGAAAAAAGGGCCGACTCTAGGAATCCTTCTTGCCGTCTTTGCTGTAGTTGATTCTTATCCCGTACATGTAATTATAGGAAAAACCTTGTTTCATACTTGTGTCACGCACTGTTTCCCAACCCTTTTCAAGTAATTTAAAGTTCTAGCTCTTCTGTAAAGTTGCACGGTGCGTTTTACCTTGTGTGAAAATTAATTTGCTGATTTTTCTTCAGTTTGTTCATCTGTTTCCGATTTCTAAAAAGGTGTTTTCCGTGAAAGCTTTATTGTATATAGGTTTTCAAATAGGGCATTTATCATTTGTCGTTCGCTTTATGAGACGACTTTCGGAGTTTATTGTCCAGTCAGATCCGGTATTTCTCGTCAGTCAAAATTTCGTGTAGCAGCATCTTTATAATCGTTGAATATGCGCAAGTGAGAACTACTAGACGAGTTTCATGGGACCTTTAGTATGACATTTACACCACAGAAGTAACATTATGGCACTGCTAGTTTACGAGATTGTGGGTCATCACATAATTACAAAAATTGAGCATCTTGATTTCCGACTCACTACCATGAAATATTTGGAATAATAAAGGCGAAAAGGGTATTGATGAGGTTTTAAGCCTAATCACTGTCTCACAGCTGATGATAATATCCACTTCATGTGTAAAAATGCATGATTGTCCGGTTTTCATATACTTATATTGAAGAGGACGTTTGCTATTTCCAGTAAATAGTCGTTCTGTGGGTTATTGTTTACCATGAACACATCTCAGTACTTTGCCTTTTTTGCCCCCATCGAGCGTGAAAGCATTTGAATAAGAACTGAAATTGATCGATGAGCTCTCCCATTTAGCTATAAAATCACGAAAGCTTGTGCAGCGATATTGCAGGTTTACCTCAAGATGGTTAGAATATTCCACGGGGTTGACGTTTAGAATAAATCGTAAAATGGCCTGTGGCGTATATAGAATATTTACCCGATGCCTTAGGTGTGTGCGGACATACAACCTCTACGTCTGAGAATTGGAAACGACGCGGGTAACACTTACTGCTTAACGTTAGTGTTTATTTAGCTATCATCGAATATAAACTTGTAAACATAATTGCCTTCCAAATACATAACGCCGATCGAAAACAGGACCCGACCAGACGATGTGCACACCCATGGTAATTTAGTCTGGCACATTATGATTACTAATATCTAATATAGGTTCCAAATTCTGGATTAGGAATTTCATCGCATTGATAGTATCACAGCCCTTGTCGACGTTCACATGATTTTCGCTTAAATACGCAAATCATTAAACAAAAAACAGTTTGAAAAACCAAAACAATATTTCAAGTCACCCTCGCGTATACGAAAGCTTACCACCCACATGCAACCAAAAAAAAGCCCCCTAGTATGGCAAGGAAAAAGTTCAATAAATGCGGACCGGTCTTGTGTTGTCCTTGAATTTTGCCCGTAATGCAATCTTATTTTTTCTGCAAAAAACCATTATTTTTTCAGCGCAAATTCTAGAATCCTATGCATAGCACTCCTTGATTTAAAATAAGGCAAGTACCTTCTTGATGAATAGAAAAAAGGTCGGGATCTCCTAAATACTGCATAAAAATAATTTACCAAATTAATGCTCTTTTTCTAATCCAACTTCGCTTTGGTTCACAAACCAGCCAAGTCCAATCACCGCGATGAAGGAAAACCCTAACTGCGCAATACATATAAACGACTGGATGATAGCAGTGTATATCAACACAGCTACAGAAATATAATGCTGCAAGTGTAAAAAAATCAAAACCAATTTTGGAAATGAAACTAGGTTACGCGAAGCTAATTTCATGAGAAAATCAACTTCGAGTATAAATAAAAAGAAACAGTTCTTCACGTTAAAGCTTATCAATGTTGCGATTGCTAACGTATTAAAACATCACTCCATTGTAATATAATATATGAAGTGTACTTCTGACATGTAGATTCTCAATCAGAAAACGATGTCAATATGAGTCTCCTACACCTGATGGAAAATACACCTAGGTTGAAGATCCCTAACAATTTGGATTATAGCACACCAGTTAGAATGCAACGTTGAAAAATGTTTTCGTTGAAAAAAACCAAAACCTTTTGAAGAAATTCAGAATGACTCTAGATTAGCTTACATGATTTCCCGTAACCCTTTAAATTTATAAAAAAAAATCTAGCAGACAGACGTCACTGTTTCTAGAATATATGAAACAATATGCATAACCATAAATCGAACTAATTTCAGTGTATTTTTCTATTAAGGAAATGAAATTGACAGATAACAACATACTGATTTCAAGAAGTGAATTTTTCCCACTGAAATCTGAATAAGCCTCAAGAAAACAATCCAGTATGCCGGAACACGAACTGGATCTTCATAAACAGAAAACAGACCATATCTAATTATATTCCATATCGAACAAACGCCAAATGGTGCATAAACCAAAATGGCATAGATATGGACGACAAACAGGAGAACTGGCAGCGAAAAGCAAGTAAGACTGGCAGTCTTTGAAGAAATCGCTATTTTCACGAGCTGCTGCAAAAAACTCATAAAATGACTGGAAACGGAAATTTCTAGGAACATACTAAAGAATCGAATTCTTCCTTTCCACAACGCTCTCTTCATTAACTACAGTTTTGAACGAAGTGATATTATGAAATCATGATTGCAATGAATTTCAGTTATAAAATCCAGCAGTACGTAATTTACCAGCAAGCTGGACATAACAATTATCAGCAGCGCGAAAAAACCATTGTATAAATAATTTACAATCATAGATGTAGCAATAACTACCAATTCATCATACTCAGAACATGCCGAATCCACAAATCTGAAATTTTAAAACTTTTCATGAAAATGGATTCACTTTTGATAATCGGCATGGAAAACTGCGCCCTCCATAAAATTTGGGAAATAATCGGAACACCTTTTACCAGCTAATGTAAGCTGTTTTAGCAACATAAATAGCAGGAATCTGGAGAAAGCTAAGTTCGTAAGAGATGCACTGTCAATGAAAGCTTGATTAGAGATGCTGAAATTTATCAAAAAACGAGAAATTCTGAAGCACTGCTACATGAACCTAATTATCAGTTTTTAACCACCTGCTCTATTACTATATTTACATAGTATATGTACACCTAAAACGTCAGCACACACATCAGACCACATTCCACAAATGTCTACGATTGTAACTTCAAGAAATAAACTAACCACCTTTTTGAATGTCTGCTCTTCATCAACCAGATAAATAAGTCAATTAATTTCTGAAGGATATAAGTGAAATATGAAACCAGTAAAGATGAAATCAATAGAGTAAACCAATCAACTCTGCAAATACTATGCAAAATACAAAAGTTGGATGTTAGAGTTAGATGTTATAGTTGGATGGGTATAAAAGTTCGCAGCAAAAATAGCAGATGAAATTGAAACAGTGTAGAATAAGTCAAAAACTCTTAATTTTAAATTTGTAAAAAAAATTACAAATTATTCCAATATATTATGGACATGTGGCACGCCAAGGTGAGATATAATATTTGGCGATCCCGGATGTTCGAAAAATATTTCTCTGAAAATTACAACGAATAGTTTTCTCTTTTTGGCAATATTCTAAGATGAAACCGTTCAATGCTGAAAGTCTCATCTGTCTACGACGATATGACATAATTTGAAATGGCATACCAGTTAAAGTGCAAATCGATAAAGAACTGAGGATATATATACATAACATGTAAGGAACAATGGATCCATACATTCGAAACATCTTAAATATAAAAATTTAGATAATAAAAAACGAAAACTTTACAATTACATTAAACAACAATGTTTGTCTACCTACCTTGCAAGTGGTTTCTATCAAAAAAAAAAAATCAAAATCTCCCACCCCCCACAACAGGAATTTAACATAGATTTAACTTCACATGACGTGATTGTATCCACATACCACAATCAGAGTATCCAACAAACTGATATGGAGACGTCCATGAAAACGGCACCCTTGATTTAATATGAAAAATATTTCTGCTTTTGCTTCATCCTTGTTGAGCAAATGTCCTACTATTTGAAGGTCTTTACCGAAATTCAGACTGCTCATCCGTCGTAGGTCTCGACCTCGAAACTCAATTTTTGCGAACGATTCCACTAAAAACTCAATTCATAACACGCTTTTCAACCATTTAATTGAATCAAATTAATTCCAAATTTTAATCAATTACAAATTACAAAATATTTTTGATTTTTCGCAAAAGCCAAGATAATTTATAACGTTAAAAAAATGCTAAAAATTAAACTGAAATCCATAGGATTCAATTCAACAAATCACCACACTGTAACAATCCATATCACTACTACCTCCGATTTTGTTAATTGCATCAAGAAGCTATCTTCTGTTTACCAATAAAAAATTTCGAATGATTTGTCTGCACAATCGACAAAAAGAACTAGGGCAAGCTCACTCTCAGAATTTTCACAACAAGGTGATTCAATAAATCACAAAAACCAGCAGTTCTTATTAATGTTTAAGAATTAAGCGGCAACGTTTCTAAAATACAAAGCATCTTTTGAACTTTATCGGAGAGCAAATAATTTGTACTGTTTTGTTTGCAATTTAAGGATATATCAAGGATTTACCATTTGTATGCCTGCAAGATTTTAATTCGAGTGATATGACTATGGCAACAACAGGAGTTCCGAAATAAACAGGTAGTAAGACAACAGGTTCCCGACCTTCAAAATCGGCTTCCCATACAAAAGTGAAGCAACCCTTCAGTAGCGTCAACAGCCCAATATGTACAACATAAAACAAATTTCGACCTGTTTCAAGTCAAATTTAATAAAATATATCGTGAGAAAAAATACTAGAAAAATCTTAAGTTTGTTAAAACGACAAGGCAAAATTGAACAATAGCTTGCAAAATCGTGTAATATCCGAAAAAAATTCTTATAGGTTCATGCGATGAAGATTCCTAAAGCACGTTTTGATTGAATAAATCTGAAATGAAAAAAGGTGCCTGAAAAATTGATTTCATACAGAACTAAACTTTGCCAGGTTCTCTCGAAGTGCAACGGTTTTGATATACTTTCCAGATTTCAGATGTACCAATATCTTTTCTATTACGCTCGAGTGCACGAGTGTGTAAAATGTCTGTCGCAAACTGTTCAGAGAATAAATTGGTTCCCCGGATAATGTCCACAACGAGCTTTCAGTATTTCCATAAATGAACAACCAGCTGTTCATTGGAAATGATAGAACAAATTCTTTTATTTCATCGCCATTATTCTTTACCTGAAGTTATACGAGCTGCAGAGCATGAGTTCTCAAATATGGTTCTAACTATTACGATTCACAGAATCTTAGCATAGAAAACATTTCAAAGTATGATTTTCTTGTTGCATGTCAAACAGCTGCAAAAACAGCAAGCAGTGTAACTTGTGTAGGACAGGAAATTGGGTTTAGAAAAGCAAACTACTGGATAGATACAGCATTAATCGAGAGCAGATAAAAATTACTATTTTAAAAATACAGTATCGCACCCACAATTAAGTATGTATAAATTTATTACACCTACAAAAATCGTTTCATTTCTGACGAAAATTTCAGTACTTTCACTGACTCTTATACGCACCAGCTCCTTCACAAGTCCATTAGAATAAAAAATTTGCTTTACAATGTCACTGGCACGTTTGTGAAATGAATCGGGATCATGAGCATATTCGACCAGTAAACGTGAGATATACCTCAAAAATCAAAAACAGTTTTAAAATTTAGTCTAGTTAGAACTTACTACTAAATTTTATCTTTTTGCAAAATCGATAAAACATGATAAATATGACAGAGTAGAGTAATTACCTAATTTATAAGTCATGGCACTTGTTGTGTTTAACAAACCTAATCAGCTGGTTACACCAGACAATACAAAGATGATCGGCCTCCAATTCAATTCCATTAACAGAGGTAGTCGAAATATGGTGAATACCATTATCAATAGTATAATGTTCTGGCACAAGATGATCTTTCAAACCACCCGAAACAGATAGGATTAAAAGATCGGCCAATTCCTTTTTATGCTCCTTCCAATTGTCATGCATTCGGTTATAAATATCTTTCATATACCAATCAAAGACTAGTGCTAAAAGATATGGAATGTAAGGTAGGAAAACGACACACTGGAAAATGCACCAAAGTGAATTAAATGAGTTGCTAGCTTTTTTAGTGAAGATCTAACTGGTGAACATACGTGCATTTTTATGTGGTGTGCCCAAAGTCACAATAAATGCAATCTTGCTAGAGTCGAAATGAAAGCTATGCAGCAGCGACCGTATAACGATACCACCCATTGAATGACCAACAAATATGATACCAAGAGGTGGAGGTGAATACATGC
Source organism: Madathamugadia hiepei (assembly GCA_013365335.1). Taxonomy (NCBI): domain Eukaryota; kingdom Metazoa; phylum Nematoda; class Chromadorea; order Rhabditida; family Onchocercidae; genus Madathamugadia; species Madathamugadia hiepei. The sequence continues at coordinate 16,496 of JABVXS010000469.1, forward strand.
CCCAAATATGCCTGACCGCTAACTTGAGATATTCTATTTGCCGTCCCAAATACATACCTGACAAGCCCGACAATTCCTAAAACAATAAAACATAATAAAAATAATTGACTAAATTCAAATAAATGAAATTAAATTCCAAGAAAAACGAATGTGAAAGACGACAATAACTCAACATCGTTCTTTTAAAAAGCCAACCGGTAAAATGTCTTGAAATTAACTGCATTGTAACGAACCTCATTGAAATCAACAGCGAAGACATCGAATCTGAATGGCAGATTCCGACTTTCCGTCTTATTATGGAGTATCGATCCTAGAGAACGGACTTGTTTACAGGAACCACCACTGCCAGGAACGAAAATAATGGGAAATCCATTTACTTGTCTAGTTAGCCTGCAATAAACTGAAAATAAACCAAAAATATAGTGATATTACGAGAACTTTTTATTTTTAGAAGCAAACCATACATAAAATTGCGAGCATATTCTCCTTCCCCATATAAAACCGTCGAATAGCTGCTGAAATCATTTGAAAACGGATATCTAATATCCTCGGTTTGATCGTGGTTCAATTTTGTGCGGCCAATGTCAACACGCTGCAAGTAATTATGGTATTTCTAAATCGAAAAATCAACAGTAAATTAAATGACTGGTAATTCTGAGAATCTGAAAAATATACCATGAAATTCATAACTCGGTACATATAAGTCATCTCACACCGATTTATTTGCATCCATGGTCGGTTTTCAATCATAAACAGCAAACAGAATGTGGCCGCTGTGAACGTCGCAAATAACAGATTCCTCATCTACAGCTTCACTTGACCCAGTAACATTTAATTGGAACTTTGAATCTTCATGATGCGAATACGAGCGTTGTACTTCAGATTCAGGCATAAAAACACATAAAATATGGCAAAGGTTCCAAAGATCACTCTTACAGACTACCATAACAATAATTATTATGACGAGATGTCACCAGAACGAATCCCAACCGAATAACATCAGAAACCGAACGCCATCCACCACAGTATCGAGAAGAAAGCATGGCTCGAAATACGGCCCGCACCGAGTTATGAAATCCACTGAGTTCTCATCGTGTACATTCGTTCAACCCTTATTTTTCCTGCTTAAAGCATCATAAATTGTTTCCCCAGTCTTTTCCGTCCTTTTCTTATGTGACTTACATTTACTCAACAAACAACTTTCTTTTGACATTTGCTCAACAAACAACTTTCTTTTGACATTAGGTCATACTTATTTGCTTGTTTTCCATTACTGGCTGCTTCCTTTACCGTTGTGAAAAGAGGAAATACTTCGTTATCCATGAACAGAAGCAGTAAATTACAATGTAAAGAAATGGCCAGCATTTGATGGTGACCATTTCTTTACTTCTCAAGAATCAAAGTGATGAAGAACAGTGTTAATAAAGGTGTAATATTAAAAAAAGACTCTGACATCTGGCTCAGCATCAGCACTGGCTTCACAAAGATGCGTTTTTGGCACATTAGCCATCGGTAGTACTCTGTTATGAATTATTTCCTGAAAGTACCTCGTAAAAACTGATGGAATTCAATATTTTATTGAGAGAATTAATCAAAAGCCGTGCTCTGAATCATATTAACATCTAGGTTTAATATTTTAGGCTTCAGCTGAAAAAAAATTAAGCTTTGTACGTGTTGGCAGAAATTCAAGAGGATGTCAAAGATTTTTAAATTCATTAATTTTCAAAAAACAGGCGTACTCGTTTCATGAAATCAGCAATATTACTGGAATATTCCTGATGAAAATATTTACTGCTTCTGCCATAAAAGTGGTAAGAAACGCGTCTATTCAAATCTGTGCTCTCTCTCGGAACAATATGGTCATATTTTTCTCTTGTTTCGTGTTGAATTTACAAGACAAATTGAAAAGTGCAATCTTAAATCTTGCTGAAGAATATTTGAAACATCTTCAAGTTTCTAATACATCACTTATGACTGAATCATTTCCATAGAAATGCCAAGCTAATTTTTTTTATATGACTCGGACCGCTTTATCTTCTTTCTTCCTTAGTACTTTTGCAGCAGTTGCTTAGGCATTTAATTAACATAGATTGCTGAATATTCCGAAACTCAGCACGTTATAGTTTGCAATAAGATCTAATTCTGACTAATCTAAAATTCTAAAGAAAAGCGCAGCCTACTTTTTTCATTTAGACCACTTAAATCCCATTCAAGCAGAGGTCAATTTGATTTCAGTGTATCACTTATCTACAACGTAAACGAAATGGTATATACTAGAGATAATTAAATTTTTCAGGACCGAAGTTATCAGAACATAATTCGTTAAATTGATAATGAAAAAAGCAAAGTTTAAATCAATCGAACCAGTAAATGCAATGCACAAAAAACAACTCACTTAGAAAAGTTCGTGATATTGTGAATCATTCCGGAAGAACAATCGCATTAAGGTTGGTTGTGAAGTGGGAATTCCAACTGAAATACGAAAATTAAGAATGGAGGAAGGTTGGTGCGAGGAAAATGGATATCATGTCTTCAGTTGTTCAGGGCAAAATCTGTAGTATATAACAGTTTCAGGATGCTTGAAAGCTTTGGGCTGTAGTACACTTCAACAGAAAAAAAAAAAACTAAACCTGGTGGAATTTTTCTAATTGCGCTGTTTAATCGTCATTGAAAACAAATAATAATTAAGCGAAATATACTTCTTATAGTCTTTAATCATTTCGCCAACCAATTTGTTTTAATATTTGCTTTGGTCAAAAATACTGAAAACATGTACAATGCAGTCCAACGCAGCTTGCTTGAAATTTTTTTAAACTTATAGAGGAAGCTTTGTTTGGTTTCAGTGATCCAGTACGTTGAGTAATTAAAGTTTAATAAGTTTTTTGCATTTGGTTTGGATTTCCATAAATCTGAAAATGCATTGAAAGTAAGGTAGTACTTCAAACTCTTCAAGAATGATTAATCAGCTATCGCCGAGCTTGCATAACATGACCACAGCTCATCTGTTTCATTCCTTTTTGGGCAATACTTGACTCTCACTGGTACTCTGGCTAAATTTCTCCGTAGATCGTCGATAGCACAAAACAACGAAAGAGTAGTTATTGTGGTTTTGTAGCTTTCTAAATAGTTTGAAGATCTAGAAACACGAATCCCACTAAAAAAGATTTAACTCGTAAATTTTCATGGGTTTGAGGATTCGGGATGTTTCACATTTGAGTTACAATGGCTGATGAAGTTATTGTAACTCAACCAGCAGCAAGAATCTATGTTACATTGCTATCCTCGAAATATGAATGAATTGAAAGGATAACCATTTATTATCACCCATAATAATAAATTTTACTGCGAAATGACACAAATCATTGAAAGCAATTAAAATTACTTGCGTCCAATTTCCCGTTAATTCGCTCAAATCAGTGCGGAAGCAGTTGTCACAGACAATGAGCTTTCGTCTGCTACCGCCTTTGTTGAAACAATTTGCATGATAATTACTCCGCTTTCCTCACAAACTCAAAATACAGGCGATGAAAATCTACAAACATGTAAAGAAGCTCATAATGTCTTGAAATTAGTTAAATTTGTCTTGAAATGCAATAATCTACATGGGATTTTGGGAAAAATGACAAACTGGTAAGGAAGTTGTTGATCCATGCTGTGTGTTCTGTTCAATGAGAGACATACCAGTGTTTTGAGAAATTTTTGAATATTAATGGGAATACATCAACATGTGGCGGCACATGTGATTAGATCATATATGTCTTTTTCTTTGTCATGAGATTAATTTTTTGAAAGCTGTGGACTTCTGAATTTTAGAAAATCTTAAAACTTTTTGTTAATAATTCGAACTTCGCAAAAATGAATGTTGTCCTTATGTTGCTGGTGTATGATTTTATAGCTTGAGAGGCGAGAGTGAATTTGCTCAGCGCTTCTAGGTCAGCAAGAACAGAATTGATGAACGCATTCGCCAAATTTTTTGTTAGCCGATCTACCACTGCAATTTGATTCTTGCAGCGATAGAATATTTCATGTATTCAATATTTAGTTCCGTTGATTTATTTTCTTTCGCAGTTTGTTGGAGAAAATTCTAAATTATCAATATTTTAATTACAACTGCAGTCGGATATGCTTCCCCAGGATTATCTTTTTTATGAAGTCATTAAAGTTTGAAGTGATTCACTAAAATATTGGAACTAGTAGAAAGAAATAAATTTATCTTTGATCTGTTGTTATTCTTGAGAAAAAAACTACAATTTGAACCTGGACTCTTACTTTCTTCATCGCCACCTTTTTTTGCACAAACGATTCGCGAATAAAAAGACGAAAATTACAATCATTTTCATTTGGCACATTTTAAAATGTCATCTAATTTTGATTCTCAAGAAAAGCATGATTAAATACAGAGAAACGTGACTGACTGGAAGGATGACCATAGATTAAAAATTCAAGACACCATAAACTCAACTGATCAATCACAATTTAGTTCAGTTTGCAAGATCGATAGAATTTTTTTTGAGACTTATTCATTATTTTAAATATGGTCATCAGTTGAGAAAAAGATCACAGAAAGTGTCTAAAGATCACACAATAATAACTGTGACAGAATATTTGGCGATAGTAGTAACACAATAATGAGATATGTGAGGCACTGTCCACTTGTTCTACATTTTCATCATAAAACTCAACATTCCATAACTGAGGTAATGTGCCAGTTTCACGACGTACTACACTGACCAGTTCGTCTATCTTCACTGTAGATATGGCCGACAAATGATGCATTGTCCATCTGCTCAACCGACCGGTATACACAGTTTTAGTTCATTGATTTAAGGAGAACTTTCTGCTCATTTAAAGTTCACTTGTGTTTTTTCCAGATACCACTCTGATCATTCACGACCTGAAATCCCCAAGCTTCTTCCCAAGATATTTCCATCATTCGTCAGCGTTTTCAAATAACGTTTCAAGCTATAAAGTCTACTTTGAAAGAATTCAGCGGCCAATTAATCAATATTCAAAAATAGAATGCTAAGCGACCCTGCTCAAAATCATTTTCGTGAAATGTTACCACAGATGATACAGGACTTTTTCCACGTATACTGCGAAACCAAATAGGTAATTTGCTCATTTAAACTTTCGCATTTCATTAGTAACATATTTCAAATAAACACGGGGAATTATGATGGTAAAAGGATTTTATTACCAATATTTACATCGCCTTATAAATTTAAATCATCTACGTAACGGTTGTAAAAAACCAACCGTACATTTCGGATTATCATTATACATCTGTAACTCCAAGCTCACAGCTTTTTCAAGTCATCGCTTTTAATATATTTTCTTTCTTACCCTAAAAAAAAGTCAATCTCACGCAACTCACAATGAATTTATTCTCTACCCAAGTTACAGGTCCCAATCACCTGGCCCACCTAGCTCACACTTCTGCATTCTTGATAGCCAGATTTTGGAGAAACGTGTTTTTCCTTGTGTCAAGAAATTTTCAAAACAAAAGAAATTTCTGATACCATTTGACGGCAATGTTGATTTCAGACAACAAAAATAAGTACCCTAAAATCAAAGTGTTGACAGAAATCTAACTTGAAAATGCTGATTTTTGACCGGTTAAAAACTGGCCAAATTTGATGAACTTGCAGTCTCAGATGGGTCTTATTTTCTTCTACGTTAAAACATGTTAATGGCAGAGAGCAAAGTTCAGTCCTACATGAAAAACAAGAACAGAATTGAAATAAAAATTCATTTGTACTAATATGTACGAAAACACAGAAAAAAGACGTAAAATGTGACCTTGTGAGGTAAGTAAAAACATGATAATATAAAATCTGTAGCAACTCGAAAATTTTTGAGTAAAATAATCAAAGGCTTATGTTACAATTCCATCAAATTTTTGTTAATGAACACCAATAAAATTCCAAATGACCTGAAGGGTCTTTACTGAATAAACAAGAACCATCTCTATGAAAAAGAAACATGTACAAGTTCTACCTGTGTTTTCAACAAACATTTTAGATGTTCCCTTTTTCTCATCTCAATTTTTGTTTGCACAACCACGATTTTAACAGCTAATCGCCAATTTCCATTTAAATTGCAAGTATTTAACTGTGAATGTTTTTTCGGAGAGTCGGTAATTTCTTGCTGAACAGAAAACACAAAAACAAATGATCATGTCAAGTTTCTTTGAACATCCTTAAAATACGGGTTGTAACCGACAACGAAAATCTGATTTGATCAAAATTATGCCAGTGTCCATTTTATACCGAAACGGTATCGGTTGTATAATTGAATAAAGCTAAACGATGTCGCAGTTGTGAGGTTCGAGAGACAGGATCCTGGGCAATCACTAATTGCAGATCTCGCATGGTGACTCGTTTTGTACGAGGGCGATGAGCCTACACAGAAAATAAGAACAAAGAAGTTCTATAACAAAAAAATATATTGTCACGTTCAATACGAATGAAATCGCATAACCACAAAATTTTGACTAAAACTCCGGAAAAATATAACAAAATATAACATTGAAGATTAATACCTGTAATGAAACTCCAGCAGTTATAGGTTGATCGAAAGAGTTACTCGTTTCAAACCAAAGTTTTTTGCTTATCTTTCCTCCACCCAATGCTGCTATTGCTGCAGCATTGGCATCACGATTTCGCGCAGCTTCCTGATCAGCTCTTTGCAACTTGAAAAATAATTTCATAAAAAGCCCAAATAAACAAATCGAATACCTCATAGCTTCTGATACAAAAAGAATTTGAAAATCCTAGTTAATCAATCAAAACAACAGAACTTGTTACTAACTTGTTTTGCTTTTTCAACTAGAGTGTCCTTGTCCTTTCCTTTACTTTTGCTAAGCCGAATCAATGCTTCTTTCTCACGGTTTTCTCTTCTCTCATATTCTAAACGTTCCAACTCTTCAACCAAGCGAAGCTGTCGACGCGTATCATCAACTGTCTGGAAAATCAAGCAGCACTTGAAAAGAAGTGAATGACCATACAATTTCTTCGAGCAAAGTAAAGTAATCAGCATACGCGATAATATGGATGATTCCGAAGAGGTTCCAAGCGGTGTTCGGCGACAACGGCCAATTTGGTAAGCATTACCCGCAACCTAAATTCCGCGGCCTGAGAAATCAGTGCGACAACTTCATCTTGAGGAATACCTCCATCAGGCATCGCTCGTTGAATTTTCCTGAACTGACAGCCAATATCAAAGAAATTCTCATCTTTAAGCAATTACGAGATCGATATCTGATTTGAACAAACTGCAAAAATAAAGCTCCAAAAACTAAAGAATTCACCGAGAAATGACATCCCCATTTAAAAATTTATATCGTGCTTGACCTGGAGATAATGTACGAATCTCAACTTCACTGGATGATTCCTCTATTGAAAATTCATCACTTCCTTCTGTTTTCATGTAACTTCCTGTGCTACTGCTGCTAATCAATGACGACGGAGGAGCAACGCTTGAAGACCTCTTCAAAAAACTCATTCATCAAGTTCAAACCGTTGTAAGCAGTTCAAACCTTTGAGATAAATGTTGACAAACAATTTAGGAAATTTGATTTCAGCAATATGAAAATGAATAACAATGAAAAATGAAAAGGAACAGCTATACATGTGGCACATAAGAATTCTCATTTGTTCGTTGCGTATTTGTATCCCACTGTGTGGACGGCTGAGACATATCGGGAAGTGGTGGATGCTGTGGAGCAGTCGAGCCAATTCCATCAATGATAACTTCACCCTTTTGTAATGCTGCCCTCAGTGCTGGTAGAGTCTTCAATGTAAGATTACTAATTAGAAGATTTTACAAAACTCCAATAACAAAGAATTTCATACATTGGTCAATTTTTCATCATGATAAATTGAAATACACACTTCATACAGCCTAATTAATCATCAGAATATAAGCCATCAAACAATTCCGATGATATTACCGCAAACCACCCTCGTTGTAGGTTCAGGTTCATTAAAAGAAACATCAAAAATCCTTTCAAAGTGAATTTCATTTAAAAAAATACTTTCTGAAGAAATGGAAGTAGATGTGGCTGTGCTTGAGAGCGCAATGCCTCCTGAAGACGACTAGTAAATACCTCTGGAGGCATTGAACCATATATTACCAGCTAAAACGCAATACTACGCTTTATTATTTAACATCACGAGTGATTAATGACTATGATCGTAAATCATCTGCATTACTTCCTTTAACTTTCTTAAACGTTCATAAACCTCCTCAAAATTAAAACTCACTTTAACTTTCTTAAACGTTCATAAACCTCCTCAAAATTAAAACTCACTTTAACAAGTTCAGTTACCCGCATAGCTGTTTGCTGCCCTTGTTGTTGATCCGGTTGCTGAGAGAGGTGTATTAGCGTTTTGAAGAACCGCGCACATTTTGAAACCATGCTTGCTTGTTCGGCCGAGCTTGCATTACGCATCTGACTTTGCTGAGTTTGGGCATTGTTACCTTAGAAATTATTCTAATTAAATAACATAGGAAAACGAAATTCATCAAAACTTCTAACATGCTCCCATATTGTCACCTCAAACAATGTCTCCGATGGAAAAATTTTTATATTGAACACAAATAAAAGAGTATACTGACAAAAAATACAACAAAATTCCAATTAAATCATTCCAAAGCTAAAACCAAACACCAGAAATCAATGTTTCAGAAAATAAACTTCTAAAATACTGTACAGTTAAACTTGCTACCTTGATTTAACATAACATACTGCACGGAACGTAACTGCATGTTTTGGTTGCTCACTTGCGAAACAAATGATGGAGTTGAAGCCTAAAGTGAATACTTCGCGTATGTGCGGCTTTTCAAGATTCGTAAGTCATGTTTGAAATAAATCTTGGAAAAAAAAACATAAAAATACTGGAAAATACCGACAGAAGAGATTTGTCTTGTAGATGTCAAGTAAATATGCTAATCCTAAACAAAAAAGTAACTGAATCTGACTCTCCACATAATTCATTTGTTCTACGCGCCATTTAATTTATGGTTGAGATGTGCGGTATTACCGATGAAGTTATAATTGTATTTCGAGAAACATTTACTCGACCATTCTCTCCAAAAACAGGTCCTGGAACGATTCGGAAACGCGGCCCACTGCTAGGCGTCGAAACAGGAGGCGGAGGTACTGCTTCGCCCATAAAATACTAAAATATCAAAAAAATGTTGGCAGAAAAAGAAACGTTACTTCTTTCCCAATAATAAGCATATTTCTGTGGTATCTGAGACAAAAGTCAAGGTGATTCATGAACAATTGCATTTTCAGATATTTCAGCTTTCAACTCCCAATATTTCATACCACTAGGGAGAAAGTTTAAGATTGTTACTAAAAAGACACAATTAAACCAACTTTGACATGCTTACTATCAAATTATCTCATTCCAAATTTCAGGTGGGAAGTATGGACTACAAAAACCTTAGGGTATGCGTTTCTCCGCCTCAATTGAAACTACCTGAATCAAACCGAGCTGGAGTAGAGGTATAACAGGAGTTTCCTTAGAAACCGCTATCACATATAAAATAAACGGACTGGCAAAAAAGTATAATGATCCTAAAACAACAGTCCTAGACTTGCAGTGATTGGTTCTTCATCCAAATTCAATTGAAAAATATTATACAAAAATATACTTTTGCCAGTAATAATACTGTCAGTCTTTAAAACTGTGCAATAAATTCACATGCCATTGAAAAGTAAGTAGTTCAATTCAAAAAGACTTCAGGATCCGAAGCAAAACACAAGTTAAGAAACATATCAAGAATTTCCTTTGCAGTAACCACAGACTCCGCATTACTTGAAAGATTTGCAAACGGAAAAATTTGACAAACTACAACCAGTAATGGTCCTAGAAAAAGTCACCCCGACGTAAACAAACTTTAATTCCAGGGAAAACTTATTACCTGGCGGTAAAACAGAGGTAGAAATCCCGACATGTAATAATCATGTAAACTATCCACGCTATCCATATTACCAGGAGCAAGCAAATCGGACAATAATTAAGACCGATAAGGCCTCTTTCACTCAACACCGAACATATGCAAATTTTGGTCAAAGCTTCGAAAAAGTCTCATTTTATGCACATCTCTTAACGATTAAAAAGATCACACTATAATGACAACTTCACTACCCAAAGCCGGTCTTTGCAAAAAACTGCTTTAATGTTTTTACTGAAAAACAAGTCAAAGCTATTATGATGAACCAACCTTTTTTTTGACCGATCATTTAATCCCGGTCGGACTGTTCTCGCCAACACTGATAATCCTCTAGTAATGTTAGTGATTTAACATATTCAGAAGTCTTTCACAAATTAAGAAATGCATACACGTAAAACGGCGACTACATTGTTCCACCCGCTGAAGTAACTTGTTGAGTAACCGGCTAACCGACCCAATCAATTAGGATTGCGAGTTCGATATGGCAAAAATACATGTCTAAGAATATTCAAGACGAATAACAATTTACGAAAAATGCTTCCTCAATTACGCTAGGCTATCTTACCAATGTCAAAAGTAAAACTTACTTGCTTTATTCCTCCCACAAGTACTAACATTTTATTTTAATCATGATACATGAACATTCATGTAGTTGACCGGGTGTCACATACACTTGAAATGAAGTATGTATTGAGTAACTTTTATTGTATAAAATCGGTTCATGTAAAGCTCCGACGCAACTGTTTCAACATGATCAAACTGAGGAACTAGAAATATTTTAAAAATTTATATGATCAATTATTATTATAGGAGCAATGCACCTGTGGAACATCTATGGAACTAGGAAAAAGTTTCAATTTGAGAATCAAACTGATAACAACGAGTTGAATTCATCCCTTCCTATGAAATTATAGCAGGTACATTACTGTTAGATCTGAAGCTTAGTTGAAAAGAAAAGTGATACACCATGCACAAAAGTACTACAGTCTCGAGGGAAAAGTACACAACTTGTCAAAGGCTCAAATGAATGCCCCCACATTAGACATTAATGGATCAGACATGTACACCTTTTTTTACAATGTTTCAACATTTTCAAAAATTTTTTCTTAATAAGTAGTATGATGTATATTCATTTCATAAAAATCACCATAAAAAAAAGTATTAATCATCGGAAAAGTCAACGATCCCGGATTAACCACACCTCATATTGTTAGACGAAATGAAAACACATGACAAAAAAAGCTATTTAATTGCGGCCCGATAAACAATATCACAGCACAGTGCAAAATCATCAGCGCTGTGCGTTTGTGTCTGGAAAGTAGGCTGGGGATTGCCGTTGTGTGCGGTATTGTTCAAACTTCAGCTTACATTTTATCTTCATTTTGCATTAGCTAAGTACCCTAATTTCTGGACAATATTTGTCGGGGAATTTTTAGAACTGAGAATTCTATGCGTATCTGGAGTAAGGGGAGTTGAACCGAATTTAAAAGTTCTGGGATGTTACCGTTCGTGTTTGTTTGTTAGCAATTAAGGTTGAGCTGAGTAAAACTAATAACGGGAAGGAATGCAAGTATAAAGGCTAGAATTTTATGGTCGTATATTGATTTCCATGAGTGCAAAATAAATTGGAGACATCAAGTTGCTAGTGAGGATATTATATACGATCTGTTAGCATCAGTTTTGATTTGGTCCGGACACTTTCTTCTCAGTTCAATGATATTGCCAGTATTGTTTATTTCAGCATGTTCCGAATTGTCGTGCGAATGCAAGGGAGAATCTCAGAAAGTTTGCCATGGTGAATATAAGATTTTTTCTACAAACTATTTTTCCGAAAATTCTCGAGATTTTTTTTTCAAATTCTTACCTATGCTTGTCGGATTAATACTCTTGAGGTGGACATAGTTGTTCATGCTTGTTGCGAATATACAATTCTGAGGGACACACACTACGATGTTTGTATTTTAAGTAAGCCCTATATTTTATGATTATAGTTTACCGTGTATTCACGCTGTGGGAGATAGGTGGTTGGCTGTTTTATAATTGCTGAAATATTATTGAAAATGTTTATTTACAAGATCCAGATGAAATAACCTTGCATATGTATTTGATGTTTAATGCTTAATTTTCTTTTTTTGCACAACATTGTCTTTTTTAATATAAAATTACGTAGATTTTTGTAGTACCCGCTCACTAGAATAACGAATTTCGGTAAAACTTCGTGAGATTTTGACAGTATATGAAAGTAAGCAAATAGCGGTATCAACCTGGACTATCAAATAATGTAGCATAAACGCTCTCCTTTTTGAAATATTGACACGTTTTTTGAAATACTTAGTAACATTCTTTCGCAATTACATGGCTTCTTACTGCAAAATTCCGTTTTCATTTTCCAAGCTAACTAAATCGTAGAGTGTTAAGGAATTTAGCAGCCAATTTTTGATTTTTTCGACAACAATTTTGCTAATTTGTCATAGAAGTCGCTTTTTGTCTTCATTTAACTCAAACGCGGAGAATCAGAAGGACTTGTTACAGTACGATTATTTCACAAACTTCGTCATTCGGTTCCGCAGGGAGAATTGTTTAAGGTGGTAGGACGAATCGTAGATATAAATCTTGGCGTTGCTTGTTACTTTTAATATGGTGGAACTTGCTACTTTTAATATGGTGGAATTAGAAATTGAATCAGAAAGCAATATATATATATATTCTAGAGTTCTTGCATTTTCTTGTTACTATTAATTTTTGTTTGCCATCGCAGAGTCTAATAATAAGCAAAATTAAGTACCTTTTGGTGTGACTGCTTGCGTAGTTTGAGATTATAACTTATGCGCTGCACATACATACGAAATATATCTTAATTTTGGATGTTTAACACATTTCTCCTTACAAATAACCATCAGGGGTTTCTGTCAAAAGCTTAACAATGGAAAAAAATCTTGGCAAAATTCTGGACTCCAAAGTGAAACTGATAGTTATGAAATTGATTATGTAAAAAAGTTTTCAGTGTTTCAAATTATCTAGATTTCCTTCGTGATCAATGAAATATATGCATGGGGAATGAAGCTCTCATTCTTTTCAGGTTCTGCATTCTGAAAAGAAGATATTTAAAATAGTCACATGAAGTTGACCGTTAAAAAATTTGTTTGAACTGACGTGGAAATTCAACCGGCACGCATGTGTTGAACATTCATAAGATGTTTTCATTTCTTTTTTCTCTTCAGAAGTTCTCGGAAAAAGTTTTTCTTCAAAACAAATGTTTGTTTATTTTTTTTATTCATTTTTGCTAAAAACTGGTTTGGGAGCCTAAAGTTTCCTTAGATCAGGCCATATTTGGTTTGTATTTGAACGTGCATTTATTATTCAAATCAAAAAATTGAGCTAGTTATAGATTCATTCATTATCGGCCATCAGTTCCATTCCGAACATAGTTATAGATAGGCACTGTAATTTTATTGGCACAGAAAGGGGGTTGATTGTTCTCAATATCACTTTTTGGTGTGAGGTACGTTCATGCACTTGTAAATAAAGAAAGTCAGTGTCATAGCTCTTTGGTGCTGATCTTACGTTATCATATGCTAGACGTAGATCTGCAGAACATTTTTCAAAAACAAAGATTGTGCAATATTATAAATGGTTACAAACCCTGCGCACACGCGGATATGCATAGAATTGTTCGTAATTTAGTTGATAATTATTTATAGGGAACTATGGAGTTTGTTCGGCATGTTATCATTCCATATCATGGAGATGTAAATAAGCATTGATGGAGGTATTTCAAGACAATTATTCTGAAATGGAGGAGTTTGGTGCAATATAACCACCTGACGTGAATGCTTTGAGATTGTTTCGTTGATTTGTGGGGAAGACGAGATTCAACAAGTTTATTGAAAAAATCACAGTAGCTAAGCTCCTCCAAGTAACTCATAAAGGAAAAAAGCTTATACAGGACGTATCATATAAGTAAACCCATTACATCGGAACACATGAATTGGAAGTCGACAAGTGCAAGGAACAAAAGAATTAACTCTGAGGTTAAAAAGCGGGAAAAGTGCAATTATTTTAAAAAATGTTCAGGTCATTTAGAAATCCATGACTTCAATGAATTCTAATGTTATGTTGACCTTATTTCCTCTAGAATCAGAATAATGTGAATTTGTGATATTGTTTCGGGTTTTTCCCGACATCACCAGCACCAGTATGATGCTATGGTAAAACCTGGTTGCAAACACGTGCTGTTATGCTTGGTAATTATAAATATTCGGCTTTTGGGGTTTGCTTCCCATTTGCATTATTTCGCTTTTCTGCTTTTTTTACGTGGAAGTAATTTCGAATATGATAGTTTTTATCATAGACATTTCTTGTTTCTTCTGATCCAATCCGTCCAGTCTAATTTTTTTTTCATTTTTTTATTTTTTGTTTTTTTTAATTCTAAAAACAAATGAATCGATTTAAATAACTATTACTTGGTTAATTTGGTTTTATTGGATTGAACAAAATACCATTTTTGCAATTGTATTGTTTGCACATCAGTTGTATTTTTTTATTACATTCGTAGTGATTTTTTTACGACAAGCATCTTTATAAAGAGCGGCATTTGATTGAATGCTTCTTTGGAAAAATCAAGAACTTTAGACGTGTTTTTTCTCGATTTGACA
>JABVXS010000470.1:0-31097 GCA_013365335.1 Madathamugadia hiepei
GATTGTTCTTAGTTCACACTGATTGATTACAATTGTAGATAGTGATTTATAGTAAAAGAGATGAGTGTGGAAGGAGATGTGGTTAATTTGTAAGATGTGATCAGGCTGTTACTATGCTTTGTTACATCTTTGTCTTTATAAGATATAACCAGGGGTTTTTACTCTGCTTTGTTACAGCTTTGTCTTTATAAGATGTAACCAGGGCTTTGTGTGAGATTGAATAGAGCGTTACTCAACACTGGTACTACTTATCCCTCAACAGTAGATAAACATTTTAAAGGATTAAATTAGATCAAAGATCAAATCACGTACACATGAAACTGTTTAATTAATTGGTAAACAGATATCTTGAATCTATATATTTTTTGGTTTTTCGTAAAAATTTTAATTTTCACGACAGGAATTACACATTTCACTGAATTTCATTCATTTGCCTTTTTAACTGAAGTTTTTACTTGCAATTTTGCTTCTGAAGTTTAATTAATCGGACAAAACACTTCATTCCTATATAATTTGAAACATTTCAGAATGCTTCATATAGTTGCAGTGATAAACTTCCTATATGCTCCACTGATGTTCTTCTTGCGTAATCCGCCAGCAACAAATAAAATCAACGAGGTAAACAAATCATTTCTGATTGATATATTTTACAATGTCCCCATCCACACACCATGATATATCAGTTTTATATTATTTGCAAATTACTGGCTTCTTGCAACTTTTCAAATTAATGAAATTGAGGTGTTTCACGAGATTTTGATCATCGCTTTTTGTTGATATTTATATTCTTAGGAGTTTGAAAGAATTGATTGCTTTGTTTAATTAATGAAATTTCAGATCATTGTGGAGCCAGTAGAAACAAAACAGTTGAGGAACGATGTGTATGGACAAATTGATGGTACCAGTAAATCAACACAACCTGAAATACGACTTTTCGAAGGCTATCAATACTGATGTTTAAATGTCAACATACTGCTGTCAAATTTTGTGAATCAATATTTCGTGTAATAAAAACTGCTGGACTTGACATAAAATCGTCTCCGAATTCATTTTTTTTTTTTTAAATTTACTTTATCGGAGATTTTGAAAAAAAAATTTTTTTTTAATTTGGAGGTTATGAATTTTTAATATTATATTGGAAGCAAACTACAGCACACTGTCTTCATCATTGCTTCACAGGTTTAAAACTTGATCGTATATGTTTAACACATTCCAATTAAAAACATTTATCGCAGATGGTTTTCAACTAAGGTCACCATGAAACTTGTCGCAATTAATGAACCAAAACCGCAATCGATGTGGAAGGAGGAGATGCTTTTTATATTTGGGTATTCAAGTCAATAAATGTGGAAGGATCTGGAGGATGCACCGCAGATTTTTTGGGAACAGAAATAAAATCCAACATTGCGGAATGCAAAATCCATCCCTCGCTAAAAGGGGTGCAGGAAGTTGAAAGTGGTGAAATGGAACTGAAATTTCGATTACGTGTAAATTTGAGTCTTCCTCTTCACCATGACACGTCTGACTCACTTCAAATAAGCTCACATTATTGGCAGGACGAAAAGACTGCCCACTGATGTGACCCAATCATTTCAGGCAATTTGCGACCATTTTCCTGCTACATTGGTTCTTCCGTTGCGGTTGTTTCCAGAAAACCATGTAAGTTATTAACCATTGCACTTCCAATGATAGGTTTCACAACTGAGTAGTTAAGCTAAACGTCTAACATCCCAAACTTTCTTAGAAGCCTGTATATTAATCATGTCTTTACAGTTCGTTACGCCACCAATACAAAAGTTAAAATGTCCGAACAACTCCAACTTTACAACTTTTGCAAATTAAAGCTTATAATTACAATTGCATAATTTCGTAAACAAATCCAAAAATAGGCTGATTGTTCATTGTTAGGTAAATGAACCAGTGCTATGGTTTCAGCTTCATCATTTCCACATTCAGATAAGTTTAGAATATATTAATAAAGTGATTTATGATCCTATTTGGGATTTCTTAGCTTCAGTGAGATCACAAAAATCAATCTCTGCTTTTCAGCCAATTTTTCAACCTAATACAAAGATTTCAGGCATCTCAAAGTGATTGTTTACAATAAAACGCGGAACTTCGCTGGGCATACGATTAAAGTCAACATTTCACCAATGGACACCATTAAAACATTGAAAGAGAAGATAATGGAGAAAACGGACATCCCAATTGGAATACAGGATATATCATTCGGAGGTAGCATATGAATTCGTTTTCAAGCAATCTTGCCAAAATTATTAATTACAGACGTGAGACAATCCACCACTGAATACTTTTACAGTTGAAAGTCTCGATGATGCATCAACAATCGAGCACTATCATATTGAAGATGGATACACAGTATATTCCACTCCAACTTATATTGAGGTACCACAACAGCCATCGCTTTAACAACGTCTATCAGTTACACCCCTACTTCTACTGCTAGCTGCAATTTCTAACCTTTCATTGTTGCTTATAACAAAAAATTCATTGCTAATAGGTAGGCTGTCATTACAACTAAATTTGCACAATAAAACTTTTGCTACCATAATGAAAGAGTATTAGAAACGATTCAATCACACTTCATTAGAAGGTGAGAACTTGTCGACTTGATACAATGCATTCACAAGAGTTGTAAAACGATGATCCCGACAACGAAATTTGCGGCAAAAAGACATGTGTGATTCGCTAATGAAATTTTGAATATTGAGACCAATTTGAATCAGGCAAGACATGATCTTTCGACAGGTGTGGAATTCATAAAATTCTCATCAGAATTTTAAGGTGTTTGGAGATGGCAGTGGTACAACTCAGTGTTACAACTAGAAGTCACATCCTACTCAAAATTCTGGATAAAAACATAGTACAAACATAAAGTTTGATCATAGCACATAGAAATATACGGTAGGGCCAGCGCAAATTATTGATTGCCTCTGAAGTCTCAGAAGCAAACCCAATATTGATCAAGCCCGATGCCGTCAACAAGCAATCACTGGCAAGCTGAGGTGATTTGCAGTAGAGAAGACAGAGAACAAATTGTCGAGAGCGAAAAATAGCAAAAAAAATGTTTATACAATGACTGTTTTACACCACAAATTACAATCAGCATGCTCACAATTGTGTCCAAATAAGCAATTACATACAAGAATTAAATACACGAAAGCGAAGCTAATAATACAGTGCAGAAAAATGAAAACGCAGTAGGCAACATAATGAATTACAATATAAATGAAACAATAGGATTCAGCGCAATGAAAAAAGTAATCAATAATGTAACGGAATACAATAACATCAATTCTGTTGAACGGTGGATGAATCGATGCCGATAAGTGGACTCCAAATACGAATTGTACAATCATCAGAACAAGAAACCAACTGCGGTAATCTAGGATTCCATGCTACAGCATTGACACGTGCTGTGTGCCCCGACAATTTTGCTATTATTTCCTCGGAGCTCTGCTTCCATACATATATACATTCATCTGTGAACGCAATAAGTTTAATAAAAAAATATAATTTATAGAATACAAGAATTCTACGTTTTTTTTGATATAACCAAAGTTCTGGAATGGTAAAATATGTGGAGAACGCTTATTTCTCTCATTAAAAATTTTGAAAACTGCTCAATCTTGACTAAGGTGAAACCAGTTAACTGCTTAAGAATATGAATCCTTCAATTTACTACCATGTCCATCTAACTAGAAGCTAGAACTGTATGAAAACCAATTCCGCAACTATTAAAGACAATCCTATAAGAACTGCAATGCCTTCGTACAATACTACAATACCTGCAACCGATAAACCATCTTATATAGTCAAACATGGACCAACAACACTTTTATTTGCATCACAAAATGTTGTTATATCAATTTTTACGAAAATTAATATACAAGCAAACTAAGGATGTACCTGTGGAGCCGGTAGCAATATACGACTGCTCAGGACCACCAAAAGTGGAGTGAATAATAAAATCTTGATGTGGTGCACCAACGAAAGACCTAATCAAAGTTCGCGTTCTTAAATCCCATAATCTTAGACCGTGCAATTTAGTATCAATCAAAACACGTCGCTCCGACTTATCCACCACAAATGTTGAAATCTGGCTTAGTTCTTCAATGAGAGTTAATTCAGAATCGTCGCTAAATCGATAACTTCTAACTCTGAAAAATGAAGGACGTTTGGTATGGATCTAATGACATGCTTTGCAAAAGTCAGATCATGTAGAAATTTTTGGGTACTAACAACTATCAAGACACCTGTTGTGAGTATCAGCAGCTAAAACTGATCCATTCCTCAGACAATGTACAGCACGAATCCTATAACCTTCAAATTTGCCATCAGATTTTACACTGTTCTTTGATAGAGTCTGAAAATGGGATAGTCAAAGTTTCTATTTCTTCTAACTATCACTTTTGAACCATACTTGGAACATGTTAAATAACGGTAAAAAAATAAGAAACTGCAGTCTTCTTTTGATCGAAGCACTAATCAATTTCTGAACAGAATTGAAAATTAAAAAAATCAATATATAGTTTCTCAGTAAAAAAAGACATCATAAGAAAACTGTACATATTGACAAAAATGTCCCATCTGATCGGCGCAAACAATTCTATAGCCAAATGATGAATTCGGAACAAACGACATAACGGTGCTATCGTTCGTTCTATTTTCAACAACACAAAATATGGCGCCGCTATGTACATCGTAAACGTTAACATCTGCTAGATGGCCTTCTGCAGCACTTACCGCTAGAAGTGCGCCATCATCACTCCAAGCTAACAAAGATGAACTGTTTCGTCCTGAAGAAACGCTTAATAAAAAAAGAAAAAATAACCCGCATACATTTACCTCAATAAAAATGTCTTCCCTGGCATCCTTTTTATAAACTTTTCGACCAGAAACACAAATTCATAAGCTAATGTGCACAAGATTTTGTTACATAATATCATCCATAAAAAGACCAAGCAACATTGTGAAAGTGAACGAAGATACCACCATGTTCCGCAATTTATGAACTACGCATGAAAAAAGTGCTTCAAAGGCAAAAGCATACCAGTGAGTTCTTTGTACGATTCAACAGTAGCTTCATTGATTATTTTCCATATATGAGCTGCTCCAGATCTGCTCGCCGTCGCTAAATATTTCCCACAACGTGAAAAAGCTGCACACCAAACTTCATCTGTATGTTTCGTTAAAACCTAAACACTCATTTTTTGACCAAAAAACAGGAAAAAATCATGTGGATGAGCTTTCTATCATAATTATATGATGTTGAAGTTAGACCAGAAAATACGACATAACTACTGGTGTAGATTCAAGTCCTGAGAAGACAATTTTCTGATCAGTGATGGATTTATATGAGTAAATCTTACATAAATCGAATGTAACAGAAAAAACTGTACTTGCGAAGTAAACATAGGAAATTGATCCCAATCACACTGATGATCTTCCAAAATATAATTCGGAGAGACATCAAAATCCTCCCTAACATGAAGATAACATTCACGACACTGCATCTTCCAGGCTGCAACATTTGTCCAAAATTTTTAATGGAATGCATATATATATACATTTAGATTAAAAAAAGCAGTGCAAAAAGAATAAAAATTGCAGTAAAAAAGGTGGAAAACTATGAAGTTCATATTCCATGCTCAGTTTCCAAACCAGCTTATTGACAGTTCAATTGATAAATACACCAAAAACTTCGCTTACACTGCATGAGCAATTTCTCCAGTCTATTACAAGGTAGCATAACTGTCATGGGTAGTAACTGTTGGATTTCAGCCACCAGTAGATTTTTTTCCCGCTGAGTACGATGGGCTCCCGTTTTCGCACATATGTCCACACTCTAAATCATTTCCAGCTAAGAGTTGCAATAGCAGAAGAAACATGCACCAACTTTATATTCTTAAAAATCCTTAAAAAATAAATCTAAGTTGGAAGGATAACTTCAGGACATTGACCCAGTTAAAACAAACGCAATATATACCGAAGGTAAAGCAACAGAAAAAAATATTTTCAAAGAAAGCTCATGGAACCGAATTTTGCAGTAAAACATGAATTAGAATAATTTGAAAAACTGGCTCTACCTTCGGGTCAACATAGAGCAGCGTCGCAAGAAAATTACGGCGATCGAAAAATGCAGGATCTGATGGAAAATCAACTGTCAATAAACCAAGCGCTTCCAGCACCTAAAATTCACTTCTTTGCAAAGATTTAGCTAAATCAACCTTTGAATTATTCACCTGCTAAGCATTAGTCGCAATACGAAATAATTCTTCAATTCTAACTCGCTAAACAGTTATCAAGCACATGTTCTTACCCATCAAATGTAAAATATTACCCTTTCTTTGCCCAACAAATCAACGAATTTTTCTTCGTAGAGTTTCTCTCGGATACGCAGTAAATTCAGATTCGAAACAAACGGCGACATTTTATCTACAATACTAAGTGCATGATCCCATTCACCTGCTATGATATATTCGCGTAAACGTATTGCCAAAGTGTCTTCAAGACGACACCCGCTTTCTGCAAACAGCGTCGCTACGGTTTCCCTGAAAATACCAATGTACTAGAAAAATCCAGTAGTAAAATTCAATTCATTAAAAACTGATGTGCTGTGGCGGAGATACATGCGCATATCATCCCAAGTTATTTTCACAAAAAACTGACAGATACGGCCAAAGTAATTTTTAAAAAAATGATTGACCACTCAGGTCGTGTACAACATCTGAAAATCTAATCGTAATGTTGAAAACATACTGTAACCCCAAATTTTTTAGATACTGCCCGATAATGCGAATTGTATTGACTTCTGCAGCACCAAGAGAAGGAGGTGACGCTGGAGCCGGAACAAGATTCGTACCAGCGACATTTGGAGAAGGACATAACTGATTTTTCGATGTTTGTAATGTTTCCTTAAAAATACAAATGCTGCAGGACACTCTAAGGCATCAGCCAGCAAGCTTTCCCCACCATGCTGCGCAGAATCTTCACATAAAGATTAAGTGTTCAACGGAACATTGAATGGAAATTTTGCTTCCAGTGAAACATTTCTTCAATAAAATTCTGGAATCAATTTTTGATAAGCATGTCAAAACGAAAAGCATACTTTTATGCGTTGACCAACTGATTTTGGGGGTGATTGCTGCTGTGGCTGAACTCCTGCTGACTGCATGTTCCTGAAAAGATGTTTTCGATTCATTGTCCATTGGATTTTTGGGTCTCCAATTATAACAAATTTCTCCTCAGTCAGCAGCTTCTCGCACCATTTTTTACTACCTTTAACTTTAATAACTGCTAAAATTAACGAGAAAGCTTTTGACAAAATATTTTGCCTGGGTTTCTTCGCAGGTGGACCTTGGTCTGTGGCGTCAGCCAGCGAGTTATCCACACCACGCTCCACAGTGCCCGTATATGAGGTCGAAGGCCTCAATTCTTTACTCTGAAATGAGCATCCGGCTCATCAAAGAATCACCAATCAATATGTACAAATCGAAATCGACAGCTTACTAAACTATTGCATATGTATAAATTTGCGTACAGGAAATTCGAAATTAACAAAATTATTCTCAACTTGTTAAATATTTTGCATATCAGACGAGTGTTCTCATATACAACTGCCCGGTATCTTTTAGAAGTAACACGGCATTAAAAGAACAATTCGAGTAAGCCAACAATTAGTAATGCATATATGAATAATAATTACCATTGTAAGTCGAACTAGATTACCGAGGAGTTATACGAAGATTCAACAGACGGCCTGGATTATCTGCATGCAACGGATTGCAAGATGCAAAAAGAAGCAAATGATAAATTACGGAAAGTAGAGCAATCCACTAAGTTATATAAAATACCCTCTACTGCTGATCCAATCCTGCCGCATAACACAACTCGTATTTTCCCATATATGAGAAGCCTGAGTCGATCTATTTATCGATCTAGAAGCTTGTTTTAGGTTTGGCAAAGCTATTACTACGATGTAAGCAAATTTACAAAGAGAAAAGTGGCAAAATATCTAGGGATATACGCTTCTGTTGATGACGTAGAGTATGGTCCAGCATCAAACTTCAAAAAACAAACTTCAAGAACTCATTTCCACCCTATGCGAAGGTTGTGTTCCCGACAGAACAGTTAGTAAAACCAAAAATGACTATACTCAGTCGTTTTGTTGACCGACTTTTCATTTTCTCCGGCGGAATTCGGATCATGTAGCGATTTTTAATGAAGGTTTCTTGAAGGCGCGAATGAAAAGTAGAGCACGAAGAGCACCCGGAAAAATCTCGCATAACCGGATCAACCTTTGGAACAGTTCTCCCCGAAAGGCATAAAAAAAATGAATTCCACTCATATGACACCGGCATCTAAGGATCGTATGGCAAGAACATATGATAAGATGATTCACGATGAAGAGGAGACTTTTTCACAAACAAATGCAAAAAGATCTGGGAATAACACTGCACTGAGCAAAATTAAAGTCTAAAACACAAAGTTACACAACCCGATTAAACGCCTCCAAATTATTCCTCATTTCGCTCAACCATTACGCAACAGTTTCTCCAGAATTACCAAATCCAGCACAAAAAACGTTATATAAGTCCGACTGACAACAATTCGGTTGAAAGTGAATACGGAATTCGACAGTTGTCAGTCAGATGACACCATATCCCATCAAATTAAAGAAGGCTTAACACGTTAGGGAGAGTGGGGGGGGTGGGGGTGGTACTGATCTGCCTCACGCCTTATTACGCCTCCATCCGCACTGTGCAACTGCTGAAAACCGTGAAGGTGAGCCTTGTAGCGTCAACTTTCACGGATTTCCGCACTAATGAAATAATCCTACACACTGCGTGGAGCGTTGTGACGAGTTTTAGAGAACTCGCCCCTCTTACCCCTCCACCTATCTTTTATTGTCCTATCAGTGTGTGCATGTGTGAGTGTACATGATTGTGTATATGATCTGTATGTATGTATGCGTGTATGTGTATGTATGTGTAGCAGTGTGCGTGTATGTGCATCCGTCCAATCGTTCCTGTATATGTGTGTCCATCCGTCTGTGTGTGTATGTCGATGTTATTGATGCACGTGTTGGTAGATGTATGTATAGCAGTGATAGTTAAGGGAGGAAAGGGAAGCTATTACGTGCTGAGTTTGTAAGGCAGCACAGAGCCGACGACGGTGCGGGCAATGCTTCGATTTGCATATGTCGAGCGGGTCGAGACTGTTGTGGTGAGTTCGTTTCTGGTTGATGTGGTATGCCGTTGCCAGGCCATGGTCACTCTGCAACGCCGTGACCGAGCGGAATTACGATAGCGACATGTGAAGTTCTGCTGCCGTAAATCTGATGACTGGTGCTATACTGCGTGCGAAAATGGCACCATAGTGAAGATAGCGGGGTTGCGGTTATCGCCGTTTGTTAAAATATCATCCTCGGTAATCACTGATGGCTCGTGCGTGGACTGTTCTAGTAGTGATGGTAGATCCGAACAGTCTTCCGAAGTTTCTTCATTAGTAACGTGGATTGATTATTGACACCTTGGTACGTGACCTGAAATAGAACGAATATTTTTACGGTGGTTCCCGAATACGCTAATCGGACGCACCAACTGTTCGTGTGTGAAACTGTTGTATTCAGACGTTACATGATTGTGGAAGTGAAATGAAATTTGGATGTACAAGTGATCATGCATGTCCTGTATTTTTCTTTCTAAATAGTGATTACATCATCAGCGAGCTCAGAATACTACTGCGAACGGTTTTCAGTGTAACTGTCAACCAGAACGGTCATGACAATCAGTTTATGTTGACTGCCGTCTGGAGTTCTCCGAAGTATACTTAGATTCTTCTTCTCTGTGCTTTCATCTCCAATAAAGTTTGGTGGTCCTTCAGTTTCTAGGTAGTATGTTTGATGAGAATATGAATCTGTTAGAAGTAAAATGTATTTTGTAAATGTTCAACTGCACTGCAAATGTTCAGTTAATTAAAGCAGAAATAAAATCACGATAACAGTAGTAAAATAGTAAAAAGTACGAAAAGAACACTTCACATTATAATTGTTGAATGGCGTTGAAAGTTTCTGTGGGAATTTCTTCACAGTCACTGACTGATACGCAAATTCGGAGAATCATGGAAACGAAGGAGTGACTGCTTCGATCCTTGGTATTCAATAATACAGGAAAAGCAAAGAAGGCCTCATGCCATAATTGGACAACTGATCGAGTGGAAGATGAAAGCTTTCAACCACAGAAGCACCTGGAAAAGGGTCATCTGTCTAAGTTAACTATCCTGAATAGTGGACAGGGAGGGAAGGGAAGAGAGGCTGTAGAGGACTCATCAGTTGTCATCTCTATGTTAGAGTGGCTAATCTGGGATTGATATCAGGACATTTCCATGATGTGCTCCTTCGCGTCACAATGTTTGTTGTCACAAAGCAAAGATGTACGCATATTTATACCTATCGCCTCCATGTTAGCTGTCTCAGAGAAGTGCATGTTGAAGATCTCATGATATGGTAATGAATGAAAAATGTTTATCAGCTCTACCTATCTTGGGTAGGATGCAAAATACGAACTTAACTTTGGTTATAATTGGTCTTGTCATGTATAAACACAAAACAGTCCCTTTAGCCAGTCAATTCAAAACACGCCTGTTCCATTCCTACGAACCTTTTCCTAATCAATAACATCACAAATGTTTGCCTGTTATCCAGTAGGGGTAAATTTGTGTATACTTTCGAAGAGAATTGGTCAATAAACAAAAGAAATCAGGAGCTTGACCTCTTCAACTCAGTAGAACTGCTACGTCCCACTCAGCTCATAAATGCAAAGCTAGAAACTGATGTCATATACCATTTTCAGAGAGGTTGGCTGCAGATGAACTTTGACTTTTGACGCCTGCAGTGATTTTTTTTTCGGCGAATTGACAGTACCCTTAGCTTTGTAATCTTCTTGTCAAAGAACAGGTTATTTAAATTCCCTTGACGGGATTTATGTCCAAGAGGTACCAAGTGGTAGCAATAGCATTGGTAAAATCCGTTCACTGGTGATTCCTGCATTGCCAGTGACCTTCACATTGCTAGTCATCGAATGTGATATCAGTTTACGATTCGGATACAACTGTCATCAATGATTACAAAAATGCTTTTAGAGTTCATCTTGAACATCTATCAATCAAAGTTTAAAAGCAACCGGAAGGTACCATGTTTGCCAGAGATATTGTCACGTTTCCTTTACGATATATTACAATAAATGATGGAATTACTTGCTTGTGCTATCATTAAAACATCATGTTCCATGAAATTTACCGAAACAAGCACTTGTCAGTGATTTCCAGTTTAAGATGTTGCAGGAGAATGATATCACAAGAATGAAAGGAATTGAACTGCAAAACTTCATAGCATGTCAAAATACGACTTGCACAGCAAAGGAAACTTTCCAATCGGTTGAACAAAAATCTGCACGATTTCTCTGTCGTGTCAACCAAATATAGTCCTGAAGTCATTGATCCAGTCATATACTGTTCCTCACAGGTCATCTCCAGAAACTCCCGTCATGCCTTTCATCATTGGGAAAACTTCAGAAATTCCGTCATTGTTTATTTCACGTATATGTGGAGGTTTTTCTTATTCTTTTACGTTCATTTCTTCTGTTGGACTGCTCATTTCTCAATTTTGCTATCCCTTTGAAGAAAAAGTATTTGCCATATTTCCCAGAGAATTATGAAGAAATACAATTCAGGTACAGTAGAGGTCCGGAAAGGAATACGATCCCACTCAAAAACACCCAGCAGAACATTCTACGGAATATTAGAGAGCAGAACAACCTTCAGACAATGGAGACGGAAGTGCTTCATTGCAATACGAACCGGAGCCCATGGAAACTGGTTCAACCGTGGGATAACGTTGATAATGGTCAGTGTCTCCGTACACCTGTTTTTTTATTTCAGTCGTAGTACTTCCTGGTCTCTTGAGAATCAGTGTAATAAATTGGATTTTAGCAAGAAGGCTTTTATGAGTAATGTTGTGTAGTCAAACGTGTTCATGTCTGGATTGTTTTGTTAGAGAAATACACAGGAATTTTATTACTCTTTACACAAACATTGTTAATCTTCTCTTAATTGAGAAGTACTTTGACTGTTTGATTAAACAGATGCCACAGGGTTCAGAAATAATAAATTGTGTTGATTTGAAAATGAACATTAGTCAGGATTGTTTACGCATTATTTAAATAGATTGTTACGTTATAGCGCAAACTGAAGGAACATTTTTAATGGGAAATTTAATTTTTCACTGTGATATTTGAGGTTGTATTTTCTTAACAAACGGATCAAAATTATAGCAATAAACACAAAAAAAAAACAGCCCCATACTTACTTCTTGCTGACCGTTTTCAGTTCTCTCACCTATTGGAAACATGTGGTTAAAGCATTAACTTCATCAAATAATTTGCAGGGATGGTATCGGTTGTTGCTAGAAGGGCAGTTTGCTTAACTTCATCAATTAATTTGCAGGGATGGTGTCGGTTGTTGCTAGAAGGGCAGCTTGGTTCCGTGTTCTTTCGAAAGATACAACCGTTTCACAACCATCAACTAGCTGTGGATGGATTTGCTTTAGCTCCAAACGTGCTATTTCATTATCAAAAACATATCGACATGCCGGTCATTATGCCTTGTACGTTTCTTTTGCCATCTTTCTTCCTGATATTTTGTTTTTCTATTTTAATAATTAACTAAACAGTAACTTATAGCATGGTTTTCTTTGTTCAAATAGTGAAAATAATGTTTGACAGTTTATTGTTTCACAGGTTTCCTCTTGTGCCAAATGCTACACCAGATAATAATAGATTTGTGGCCAATATTTGCAATATGAAAAACTGGCCAGTCTTTTCTGTCTCTCGTAAGTTTCTTCTTAATTTTTAGTGTGTGTGATATGATGACTCAGCTGAACTAAATGACTCCATTTCACGCCTTCATTTGATATTTTAAAGTATTGACTTTGAGTATCATCACAAATGACCGGAACTGATTTTTGATTCATATGTGTGAGTCATCAGTGATACTGAGCATTAAATTTTGGTGTTACTTTACAGTAATTTTAAGTTTAGCGAAAGAAATCTATGAAGGAACAGTTCGGATGCTGTTGGAGTATGGAGCCACAGTGCATGAGCACATGAAATTTTTGGAGGAAAGTAAGCTACTCGTTTCTACTTTTTTCTTAAAATTAAATTTGAATTTAAATTCCATCTCTAATTTTCATCCTATTAAAGTTGGCTGATGAAAATTTGTTGCATATCAAGGATTTGTTCTTTCCAGTGATGTTTTTGACATACTAACTTTAAGAGCGAAGCGATTTTGTTTTTTTACCTGTGAGAACAGTATTAAATTTTAGTAAAACCGGAGGATTTAACTTTTGAAAATGTTATTGAACCATTTCTTGCTGAAGAAGAACAAGTCTTGTACGCCTTTCATACACTGTGGACTAAAATGGTTACAGACTGGCCTATTTCTAACGAATTACATGTTGATTTGATGAAAGTAAGTACACCACTTATGAACTGCGTCTTTGGCTCAGAAGTTAGCTGTTTTATTGCGTTTGGTGAAGCTTTATTATTGTAGTTGCCTTTACGAAGCTGGTCTTGTATGTTCATCATTTCGTTTAGTTATGTATTTTTCTTCGTCTCCTTGTTTTTAATAATTCTGGTTCATTTAATTACAGATTCACGAGTTAGCCATCAATGAAGTTTCTGCGAAATGGAGATACGATGTTTTTTTTAGTGCCGTTAAGGTCAAGCTTTTAATATTTTGCTTTGAACTAATGTCTAATTTTCATATAATTTTTTACTAGGAGCATTCTATTTTTTGTCATATTCGGCGCTGAAAACATTAAGTCACAATTAGATCAACTGTTAAATTGCTCGCATTCCTTTCACCATCCTTTTGATCTTTGTAAAAAAATTTCTTATTTCTCTGAAAATCTAAAGGTGATTGTGGCTTTCTTAATATCATAACTTGTAGACACTTTACGAAAGAAATGAAACCACAGACAGATGGAAACGGAGGCTTGTCGACTTTTATTACCTACAAATGAAGTCAGCAGCTATGGATGAAATTTCTAAAAAACATGAACAGTTTTCAGGACATGACAGTTATGTCGAGTATTATACACTTCGATATAGGTATACGTGAAACATTTCATAAGTTACTGGGATTCTCTAAAATTTATAAATGGTGCAGTATGTAGTGAGGACATTTAATGTTGGATTTCCCTCCTCCCTCTCTATCTCTTTTCTTTAGCTCCTTTTGTCGGATTGCATGATTATATTACTGATAGCATCCATCGTTTATTGCTGTTTTTGATATTCCTCTGTTTAGAATGGTATTGCAAAATTCAGAAAACATGGAACATATCGAAGTTACAGATCGAGCAGTGTTCAAGGACGCGCCTCCCGAACTGTTGAGGAAACTTGCTGTAAACAGGCAATCCAATAATATTTTTTTAGCAGTACATGTCATTGTTTCCTTTTCAAGAGTTCAAATATTTGTTAACACATATGAGCATCTGAAGTTGCAATATAAACTTTATAGAACGAAGTATGAAGAGGGACCATGGCTTGTTATGACAACACCACCAACTGTGCAACCATTATTAACTTACTGTTCTGATAAGACTATTCGTGCAACTATTTGGGATAAATGGATTTCTCGTGCTTCGAAGCCAAATAATTTAGCACGTGTTACAAGTAATGCAAGAACAATTGAAGCTCTCAGGAGACATCAGTAAGTTTTTCATGAAAGTTAGTTTGTCAGTGTTACAATAACTCTTTGAGAAAGCTAGTACATTTAACGTGCAGTATCCTTGCGTATATTCTTCAAAGTCATAATTTAGACTGTGAAAAAATGCGTCTTGCTTCATGGATTTTAATTTACGTTTAGAATTGTCGGCTTGAGAAACATGATAAAAAAGTAGTTTGTGGAGAAGCAAATGCATCCTGATTATATAGTTTGACGATTGGGAACTCAAGGATTTATTATTTTCCATTCATATTAGAGCTTTAATTTTTTTGAGGGCACACTGTCATATGTAATATTTGCAGAGGGAAGAAAGCTGCATTGCTTGGATTTCCAACTTATGCTGAGTATCGATTGGCTTATAAAATGGCTGAGTCTCCGAAGATTGTGCGGAAACTTACGAAGTCGTAAGAAATTTCATCTAAGCTTTTATTTAAATGATGAATTCTGTTTTGGAAGTTGAAGCTATTCGTATAAAAAGGCAAGGTCGGAGAAACTCAGATCTGAAATGTAGAATTTTCAAATTCCTTTTTACCTGAAAAAACGGTATCACTACTTTTAAATGATATGGCTTGCTCTTAATTTTTCTGTTTTGGTGTTCTGAGTTCATTGCATTGCTTTTTAATGTACACATTTTTTAAAAATATAGTTTTTAGCTTGGCAAGGAGAATGCGACCATTATTTGATGATCGGATGGAAGCTTGGTCCATTTTCGCTGCAGAGAAGGAAAAACTTTTTACCCTGGCGCCATCGGATTTATATTATATTTGCCGTAAGGAGGCGGAAAGCTTACACGAGTAAGTTGATCCAATTAGTCACTTTTTTTAATATGGTCGTTCTGCAGCTGTTGTTTTTTTTTTTTTTGGTTGTGACCATAAAGGTATTGTAAGTTGTTGAATTTGCAGAATTGACTGTTTGGATCTCATGTATCATTTCCCTTTCTGGCCTACTTTTGAGAATACGTTGGAAGTTCTTTCATATATATTTGGTGTATCGTTCGAAGTAAGTTTCCACTCTTTCAGTTTCAAACTAGTGCTGCATTGGCTAGTAAAAATTATAATTGTTTTTTCTGTTGTTCTACTATCTGTTACACTTGTACATGTTAATTATCACATGAGAGATTTTTTTAAGGAAATCACCAGTTGCAACCTTGATCGTTGTCATCCTGATATCCGGATTTTCTCTGTAACGGACTCGTCAGGTGAAGTGTTTCTGACCTTCCAACCTGACGAACAGCTAGAAAAACAAAGGTGCTTGCTAGCAAAGAATTGCTATTTGACCAAACTGATTTTTAGGGCTTCATTTGGGTCGCCTCTATGTTGATCCTTTCGGACGGCCTAATAAGTGCTGTACATGGAACACTTTGCTCGGACGAAGTAAATTTTTCTTTCATCTCTGATCTGAATGATGAATGTGAAAGCGTAGCAGAATATTATAGCTTCCTGAAGTTGACGTTTAGAACACTTTGTTACGAAAAATTTCTCATCAAAGACTAGATGAAATTGTCAGCATAAAAAATTTCAGATTATAGTGCAGGAAATGAATGGGATAAAATAGTTTATCTGTTTGGTAGTCTTAACATATCCAATTCTCTGGAGTCATCCACACTTCTGCATTATGAAGATTTACAGAATCTTCTTTTCTACGTAAGTCTGTTGACCAAGAGTGGTCAATACTTTTTCACAATGCTCATAACTGCATTCTAAATACTCATGGTATTTTTTACATTTTCTTTTTAAGTTTATGTGTATACATGCAGCTGGTTTAAATTTGCAGATTGGTCGTGCAATGCAGCTTTTGCTTTCGCAGTCGCCATACAGAGACCTTGTAATACCGTGGAAATTTTTCCACGTCCACGATATGGATGCTGTAGATCTACTGCCAACAGTTGTGCAGTTTTTCATTTTTAAACCTGTATTGTTAACTGCTTTGTCTTGTAAACATATGGTGAGCTTCCATATTGCTTATTGCTCTTATTTTAAGCTTAAAACTGAAAAAAAAAAACATTGGACTAAGAAATTCATTAGCAATGAGCTAAGCTGGATTCGAGGGATTATCGTTTAAAATATCAATTTAAGAAAACTGGTGAGGCTTTGTCGGAAACCAAAGCAAATAATGTTGCGTTGGGTATATCACGCTCTACATTTTATGAAACGTACCGTGCATTATTTTGGACAGATTTTGACCTCACGCTTTTCGACGCGAAAGATTTTAATCAGTTAGTTATTTGTATATATTAAAAGTATCTTCTTTTATCAGTCTTATTCTGTTGCGGAATTGTTTCATGCTTCGAATATTAATGCGCTTATTTTAAGAATTTGTCATATCTGATTTTGTCGACTTGTTATATGTCTTAGGCAAATAATTACTTTCTGTAAACACTAACTTGGAAATTATATTGTCACATTCTTAATGGTTTCATTAATCTTACAGAGCTACATGGCAAGAAATATATCAACAGAAATTGACGGAATATTTTCCCTTCAAAAATATGAAAAGAGATATGCAACCATGTTCTTTTGCTCCAATTTTTGCTCATAACATGTCGATGGCCTCTTACTACTGTAGGCTTTGGGCAGAGGTATAGTTTTTTTTTAATATATACAGAGTGAACAAAATTAAAATAGTAAAATAATTTGGGTTTTGTGTTGTAGTATAGTAATGTAGTTTTGCTATGGTCATGTTTTTGGGGGTATTTTTTTCTTTCCGAATGCGAGTACAGTGCTGGCAGTGATATATTTTATTTTGATTCAAGAAAAGTGTAAAAACTCTGTTCGATTTTTGCAAGTTCACTTATATTCATGTCCTCAGATTCTTTTTAGATGCTAGCTTTGGATATCCACGATACATTTGAGAAGGAAGATGATGTTTGTGCAACTGGTGATCGTTTGAAAAAAGCAATATTGTTCGAGGGAGCGATTCAGCCACAGAGGGAACTCTATCGGCGTTTTCAGGTACATTAGAACATGTTTTTCTCCTTAAATTTAAAGCACTTTCTGTGGTTATGTTAGAATTCATGCATCTGTTCCACTTCGGCTTTTTTTCCATTTGCGTCGAATTTTCTCTCAAATAATTCAGGGACGTGATCCGAGCCCTGATGCAATGTGTGACTTCTACGATCCTCCTCAGTACCATGTTAGTATTGCTTCTTCCAACGAGGATACCACTCCATATTTTAATTCGAATGTACAAACAGAAAAACTTGAAGCGAAGTAACCACGAAATGATATATTTGTTGATTGTTATAGTGCAGTTGTAGCCAGTTCCTTCTATTATTTCATTTTAACGAGATTTCTTACATAGATCTTCAACATATATTGAAAAGCATTTGTTTGAAGTACTTCTTAAAAATCCCTTGTAGAGCCCATTCAAGACGATTAAACGGTATATAGCCTTGAGGATTCTAAGCGACAAAAGAATGGAGTAAAATTTTCAGATCTTCTTTAGTTTAGTGCATGCATTTTTGTGGACACTTTGCTTATTAAATCTGCAAAAAAACTGGTTAGAAAATGTGATCTCGCATTTTGTTGTCGTTACGCATAACCGTCGCCAGGTGCGTTATACATCATGTTCAATGCATGCGATAATTTTTATATTATGTCGTTTGGATGGCTTTGTTTCTGGAACGCGGAGTTTCATTATTTGATAACATGTTAAAAAAAAGTTATTCTGGAGTCACGTGAAGAATATCTTGAGTTTTCCATAAGGGAAAGCAGATCAATTTGATAAAAGCAACGAAGGGATTCCGGAAGAACTTCGCGACATCCAAAATAAATGGTTGTTTAAGTAGAGCAGCATCAGTTATACGTTCTATATAACTGAAGAGGATTTTGTGAAGTTTTGAAAACAGCATTCAGACTCACTCAATAGATGCTTTCTACTCGCTTCTCACATGCTAAAAGCTCCATCTTTAATCGATGGTCTGAATATTCCCAAACTTTACTCAGCGCCAATCGTTCAATCACAAGTTCAGTGCAGCAAATCGTTCAATCAATGCCCCTTAAACCTGAAAGCATTGATGCAATCATTATCAATCACCCTCTACAAAAATGAAGGAATGAGTCGGGATGAATTCTTCCATCGCTGGAAAAATTCCAGCAAGTTTACTTCTAAAATCAATTCGTGTTATCGCGAAAGACCTAAAAATCATGGCTTTATAGCTAATACAGGGACCTCCAACCATGCATTTATATCAAGTCAGTTGAAAGAGAAGTGTAGGGAACAAATGGTACGTTTTATGTAACACAGTTATGTTGGAACGATCAAGGTAAGGTGTTCTTTTACATTTCTCAAAATGATATTCTGGACATGAAAATCAACTCTGTCAAACCGGATATGTCGATGCACTAGGATCTTTATAATCAATGTGTCCGTGCACGAGCTTTCTTCACCATTTTCTTAAGTGTGATGCAACAAAGAGTCACAGCAGATCGCGACAAAGAAAATAACACCTATATCCGCTACCGCACCGACAGCAACTTACTCAACCTACGACTGTAGACGCGCATCATGACTTTAAATTACCTTGTTCGCGACTTATTATGTGCTGATAATGCCGTCTTTATTACTAACACCGGAAAAGTTCCGCAGCACTTAACATCCTGCTTTGTAAAATCAGCCAACCTCTTTGAAGCGGAAGTCGGCATGAAGAAGACAGTTCACAATCAACCGACACGAAAAGCTAGATATCCACATATCACCATAGGAGAATCAGAGTTTGCTAAACCCTTCAAGTCCACGAACGTCTTCATCATTAACACAGATTGAGAAACTAGCAAATCCAATGGAAGCCGAATGGTAATAACAAACAGCTGTCCTCAGAGCTATGGTTCTGTTTATCATTTTAGATGAATCTGGATCATGAGTAATCTACCGTCACCTTCTGAGTCTCCTCGAACGTGTTCACCAAAGCTGCCCTCACTCAACCCTCAACACCCATTGGTCATGTAACAAATGAAAAAGTCCTCAAAACAGTAATCAAAAGTACTGAAGCTATGCTACTGAAAATACAGTTGCGGTTCACTGACTCCTGCATGACAGTTGGGTCTAAAATGCGATATAAAAACTGAAAAACAGTTTCTTAACATTAATCACTGAATACAAAGAATAACGTCAGATCATGATCTTTGGGGAGACAGAATTCATAATCTACTTTTTTGAAGATCACCCGTAGAATCAACTTCGAAAAGATAAAGCAAAAAAAAAAAATGTATTTATCTACTCTGGCCATGCGAACCTGTGTATTACACATATGCAAACATGCCTATCCATTATTGGTCTTAATTACAAGCGTTCCTGTGTCAAACACCGATGAAATTGTTCAAATCTTCGTTCAAGGAGTCACGACGGCAAGAGCATCATTTTATTCAAAGAGATCAAATATGAAAAATATGCACAAAAAGTTTAATTTTCTGAAATGTCAGGCTGAAAAAATGCTTAGTTGCACTCTTCACCAGTCAAGGCATCCAAAAGTTTCTGTCGCAACTCATCATCTGTGAAACTTTGAATCCTTTTGCACAATTCCTCTTCATCGACATCTAGCTTCGAATTCGACGCCTCCAATTTCTCCAACATGTCACTTGCAGTCTGAAACATCATCCTACTTTAAAACGATCATTGCAAGCGTGCAAAACTATTGATTCGTTTCCTAGCAAATCCCTACGATTAAATTCTTAAGAGAAAGTTCAGAAATTATCATACCTGAAGAACATTATCCGGTAGACCGATCATTTTACCGATGTTCAAACCAAAAGAACGACCCGCAACACCAGGTATTATTTTATAAAGCAAAATGAGCTGCCCGTTCTCATCAATTTGACAAGCAGTACACATATTTTTTAATTGCTTCGGATATAAACGGGATAGTCCAGTCAGTTCATGATAATGCGTAGCATATATGCAGAAACATTTCACTCGCGAAAGAATATCCCTGTAAATTCCTTGCTTAACTGAAAAACACGATGATAATTGATGATGCAGAAAAAACAATAACTAACTCTGCAATTGCCCAAGCTAATCCGAAGCCATCATACGTTGATGTACCACGTCCTAGCTCATCAATAATAACCAGCGAGTTGCATGTTGCTGACTGCAAAATATACAATCTGTAGTAGATAACATTGCTATCCATCTTTTCAGTGCTTAAAATTTTAAACTGGTTACAAAAAACTATTTCTAAAATACACATATGAACTATATAAATGAACTATTGGCCATAGACTAAGGAATCAAAACCGACTTCTAGAATTGATGCACAATCATTCATTTCTGCCATAAACGTAGAAACTCCTTTACACTGATAATCACAACTGCCTATTCTAAATAGAAAGAAAATTAAAAAAGCAACTTTGTTAGGATTTAAACTTTATAAATACTATTGAAAACTGCTGACATGTTAGAACATCGATTGTAGTTCTCCAAAAAAATTTTTTCAAAAAAAATACTGAAGATCCAGAGCATCATCCGGTACTGATTTCAATTAGTATGCAGATGATGATCGA
Source organism: Madathamugadia hiepei (assembly GCA_013365335.1). Classification (NCBI taxonomy): domain Eukaryota; kingdom Metazoa; phylum Nematoda; class Chromadorea; order Rhabditida; family Onchocercidae; genus Madathamugadia; species Madathamugadia hiepei. The sequence goes on from JABVXS010000470.1 coordinate 21,306, forward strand.
CTTATTAAAGCACCAATGATTCGAAAACACGCTATTTTTTTCCGTGTTCTATGAAGTTTACCGGATGATAACTCGTCTTTATTTAGATAAGAAACTAAAAGAAATCTCAAAATTACAACCTATTTTTCTTATACTATTCATTGATTTCGTAAAACAACGGTCATACCATCATTAATGAAACATCGTGAAATACCAAAAGATCGAAAAAATATTTTAAGGACATCCAATAGCAAAATGAAAATGTACCTTGTGTGAATGCCATCTATAAGAGAAAACCTTGCACTCTCACATGGTACAAATGAGCCCATTTGTGCCAAAAGGATGGAAAGTGCGCAACAACGTAAATAAGTACTTTTGCCACCCATATTTGCGCCTGTCAGCGCCAAAAACATTGCACCATCTAAAATGAACTTCATTGGAGTTTCAACACAATTTGTTATAGAAGCTTGGACTTGAAAAGATTAACTTGATAATTCGTACTGTTCCCAATCAAAATGGTATTAACCTCCTTGTTCCCTGCCGAGAACTACATCATTGGATATAAACTGCGGAGAACCCGGGTTTGCCTCTATAACTGGATGACGGCACTTCCTGAATTCCAGAACCTGCTTGTCTGGAAGCAAACACACAGAAGTATGATAAAATGAACAACTTTCAAAAGGTCTCAATATAGTGGAAAGACTTTTTTAACTCCAAACCCCGGACTAATTCAAATCAAACCATCTTGACAAAATTTTTTGCAGAAAGCAGAAAACGAATTTAAAAATCAAATCATTTTAACAAGTTAAAAACCTGCAAAAAATTTTAGAAATCAAGCGCGGTTCTTTTTCAACCTGAATAAAACCCCAAAAACCAACTTTCGTCAAGTATTTGCGGTCTTACATAACCAAAAGGTGATCCACTGGCCAAAATGGAAAGTGCAACCAAAACATCAATTACAGCGACTGCTTCAGATAGTTCACAGAAAGTTGAGACATAACCAGCTTAAATAACCGCGATTTGATATGTTTTAAATTTGGAACGTCCGCTGCGGTAGACAGCATTCCATCAATTTCTTCAGAGAAATGAAACAGCTTTTTGGTTGGTGAAAATATAACTCACAACAAACTTCCACAACCGTATCGATAAAAGTACTTTGAATAGCTTCATAATGAGAAGAAAGTTTCATATATTCACGATTTAGTGTTTCCAGGCTATCACAAGTGAAGCGTACACCTGAACCTTTACTTGTTTCAAGAATACGCATACCTGACTGCCTAATAGATTTTTCAGCCTAAAACGTGCAAGGAAATTTTACTTATTTTGAGAAAAAAAGTTTACGACCTCATAATTTTCACTAATTCAAACAAATCAAATTAGATCAGTGATCCTCAAACTATTTTAATAAGTACCACTTTGGTTTTTGTATTTTTTTGGGTAAGAATCACAAGGTCAAAAATAATTTCCGTTATACAGAAAACAAACCATAGAAACGCTAAACTGTCTAGTTAGAAAAATTAGACTATTCTCGCATGTTTCTACTTGCCGCGCCATTCCTCTTGTAAGCAGTATTTTGGTTCTCGCAGCTAGTATAGAACCAGTGAATTAGCTGAGAGCTACATAGCAAATCCTACCTTTAAAGTGACTCGAAAATGGAAGCCGTGATATCCAGTGTTATCGAGCTTAACTGTTTCCGTTATTTTTGAACAAACCTAAGAACAATGATATTTCAAGTGCCCATCACAAATAGCAATAACAATAATATCAACCTGAAATACTAATGACACCACAAATGCGAAGGGAATCGACGTCGAAAAAAAAGCAACCTTTTTTAACAAAGCATTGCACTTCGTTTCAATTTCACACATTTTTTCAGCAGCCGCTAGCAGATTTTCATCGATACTTGGTAAGATCCTATACGATCCGCATTCCTTGAAATACGTTGAATCGACTGTACTTTCAATCAGTGCCACGAACTTTTCAAACTGCAACTGTGCTATAGCAAGCGGTTCCTGCAAAGTACTTTGAAATGACAAATTTCTGAAACACAGTCAACAACACATTTGTATAAGCATTTATGATATATGAACATGACTCTCTCGTACCTACCAAGCATAAGTCATTAAGCGACGGTGCTAGGGAACCAGAAGAAGCATGAAGCTCGTCCAATACTTGATGGAAACGTTTCAGCAGACGGGTGACTTGGTAAAGCCGGTAGCATTCCTTTGAACAAATGGATTTTTAATTCTCACAATAACAGCAATAAAGAGTTTACTTTCTTTATGCCGGAAGAATTCTGTTTCATTCTTCCTCATCAGATATAAAACTTGCTTCTGAAGAGGACTCAACAAAGTAACTACAATGAGTACGGGACAAAGCGAAAATTTTAGGTAGAACCTGCAGTCCTGCTTTCTTCTGCACTACTTTTCTAGTAATTACTCCGATATCAGGTATTCGACGTAATATGTCGTCATGAAGAATAGCACGACACGATGGATCATTTACAAGAGCCTCAACTACATCCAATCGTTCGTTAATTTTGCGTATATCATGCAATGGCCTCCGAATCCATTCACCTGCAAGGAAATTTCTAGTGAATATTTAGTTTACACGGCTTAAAATAACCATAATAAAACATTTGTCCAATTCGTTAAAAAAAAAGCTAAACTTCGACTCCAATTATACTCCAAAAACTTACGTAAAAGGCGTTGTCCTTGAGGAGTGCGACACTTATTTAGCAAATCATAAAGTGAACCCCCATAATCCATTAAATTTTCTGAAATCTAATCAGTTATCGCACTTCACTTTTATAATGTTTCCATCGTGTCCGCATCGAAAACTCCATGCATAATGGACAGTAACATAAACGTAATAAAAGAGATATTAAAAGAGAAATACCATCGTCTTGGTATGCACTGAACAATTCGAGAGCTCTTACGGCAGCTGAATTCAAATACACGTAGCCTACTGATTTATAATTACGTAACTGAAATTTCGCACTTCCCACTCCACCATTATTTAAATGCAAATGTTGAATCAATCCCAGAAGACAACTTTTCTGCGCTTTTGAAAAATGAATATCTGAAGTAAGGCAAAAATAGTTGCTGACTGAAAATACAGAATATGCAACAAAATCATTTCACTCTCGGAAGATGTTCTGAAATAAAGCAAAAGCAATAAAAAATTCTTCCACACAAGCCATAACAACAGTGCAATCACAAGTTGAAAAATCAGGAACTGTTGTAAAAAAATTACCTTTGTATTTTGGATCGATCATTTGAGTTATCTGATCAGAAAGCGCAGTAAAATGCTGCTCATTAATCTCGATGAATTCTTTTTTGATATCAGCTTTTTTTAGTGCGGTATTTAACTGGTTACTTTGACCAGATAAACTAACAGATGTTGTTCCCATTTGATTTGAAACCAACAAACATTCTCGGGGAACCAATGCAGCCAAACATTTCTAAAACAATATTCCCTGAATCATTCTGAATCCTCTGTGACCGCTTCAAATTTTATATCATATGCGCTTACCTCCAAATTCACGAAATGCTTGGTATCAAGGAATTCGGCGATTGTGAGTTGCATTTCTCGGACGTTGCAAGATACAACAGAGACCACACACTAAAGGAAATATTTCGTGAAAGTCGAGAATTACATAAAGTCTACTTCTGAACACTTGTTTAAAAAAGAATTTCGGGCCTTCTCACCCTAAAAAAGAGCAAACATCGAAAATTCCAAAAAGTTCAAAGCAATGAATAAAAGTTAACGATACTTCAGTGGAATCGTGTCCTTCCGTCACCGTCAATGCCATAACTGTTGTAAGCTCATATAGTTCAGCACTTTCACCAACAATTTCTTCAAAATCATTTAAACATCCCAGTGAACCCTCAAAACATACAACAATATGCATTTTTCCAAATTACTAAAATAATATTTTGAAAACAGTATTCTGGATGAGATTCCTATGGTCCCCATTTGCAACTACTGCAATACATTCAGACAACTGCGCAACTTTCACTATCAATCACATATAAAAAGGAATTATTTCACTTAACTTCCAATATTTAGTTACAAACGATGTGCTTCACCTTTCGCTCAATTTCTGATCATTACCATGCATTTGTTTACTGAAGTTAGCATTAATTTTTTTGGTCGCAACCGAACACTGGCAAAATTTAATAAAACTCGTTTTCCCTCGCAAGAAAACTTACCTTCGCTTTAAGCTCCCATTGCCCATCATTTGAAGCATATAATTCCACGCGATAATGATGCACCAAGATTGCATCATGAATTACACGTAAATACTGAGCATGATTCAAGATATGATACATTAATTCCAATTCACCTACAATAATTTATCAACCAAATGCATCCACAGCCCATTTACCATGGTTAAAGAGCTACTAAATTCATTACAAACATATTTTAAACGGTATATAAAAATTTTGTCCTCTGAAAAGCACTCGCAAAAACAATTAACTAAGCAAATCCCATTACTCACCAATTTTGCACCGCCGAAGACCCACTTCGCTACATAAAAATTTGTTTGCAATGAGAAATGCATCTTCATCATAGCACGCATAAAATTCCTAAAAAAAAATAGTCATTTGAACAATGCACAGGATATTTTGGAAAAGAATCTCTTCAAATGGAGAAATCATAACATGATGTTCTCAAAGATGAGCCTCACGTTTTTTAAGCTCCAAATATTTGAAAATTAAAATTAACATGAAAAACCCACGCTTCGCTCAAAAACGATAACAGTCCCTGTCGATTTACTTCGTATTATCTTTACCAAACTCTTATCCAGCTTATCCACAGCCAAAGACATCTACGTTCAACCAATATTTTAGTGGTGACGAACGCCTAACAAACTCTTCAATGATATAAATGATAAAGAACCAGGAATGGACGGTTCTTGTCAGATTCAGTCAGCTCGTAAAAAAATTACATAAAAAATCCACGTTCGCGTATACATATATATATTTGTGAATTATGCAATTCATATATATATATATATATATATATATATGCCGCTAAATAGCGAAGCTAGATCGCAAGAGTTATATTAATGCCGCAATGTCGGAGTTATGATATACTTTATCCCTCATCTGGTCAAGGACGATGTGTCCCGATTTGATTGGCCCAATACAACGGATCCATGAGTATATAAACAGTAAATTGGAACTCCCGGATATTGTTCACTTTCGTGGCACTCTTGTTGTGATTGTCTACTCAGCAGCTCTATCGACGGTTCATCTAGCTTACGAGAAGAATCGACGTTCGCAACCAGCTTTACTCCGACTTCCTCTACTGTGGATTTTCATCACCTTATTTACTGTATTCGTATTCCTAACCGTTTATTGTTTATTATTCTACCCAAATAAAAGTTTAATTACCCAAGTGTGTGGAAGCAATAAACTTTGCACGAGAGTTGCCCGCAGTGCACATACGCAGAACCGTACCAGTACATATTCAAGAGAATCAGACGAAGAAACTCCACCAGGTGGAATATTCGTCTCTACGAAGTTCAACGGTTCGGTTAGATATTCGTAACACATCTCCAACGAAAAGGACCTTGGATATAAAATAAAATACAATATCATTTTCACACCAGTATCAGAGACGGACGGACTCTACAAACTGGGCCAGAGAAGGCGCTATTGTTCTCACAGTATATATTTGTGCATCATGTAATTCAAAATACTTTTTAGATTCGCAACTGAACTATCAAAAGCTCAATGCTGATCAGTATCACTTTTTTCCACAACTGATTTACTGTAACATTACGTTGCAATTTGAAAGCACTTTTGCAATGAAAACACATTGACAGTGTATAATGCATAGGTCAACATCAACATAATATAAGCTACCAAATAATTCATCCAAGCTAATCAAAATTTTTAAAAAAGAAAAAAGTAGAAAACGCAACTGAAAACATGGAAAACAACGACAGGATTGTATATAGAACAGCTTGGTAGTTAAAAATAATGATTTCATAATATCAAGCTGAACTTTCGGAACATTTTTTCCTTGAATTTAAATCGTCAAACAAACAATAAATTTTGCACTATACACGAAATTTTCCATAATAACAATATCATCTGAAAATAAGAATGCACCATCTGAACAATTCAAGTCAGGAATGTAACTGTTATCAAGTGAATACCTTGCCACTTCTCAAGCGAGTGTACTTGCTTACTTTACTGGATTGCGAATCCTGCAATTTGCATATAAACATTTAAATATATTTCTGTGCATCAGCTATAGTAGGTAGGTAGTCCCCTGTGCAAGCACCGAGTCGTGTCCGACCCGTGGGGTGACGTCCTGTTACAGACGTTTTCTTGGCAGACTTGTACCCGAGGTGGTTTGCCATTGCCTTCCTCAGTACGGCTTTGTAAAAAATTTTTTCTCTTAAAAAATTTTCTTTTTTTTTTTCTAAAACCTCATTAATTAATTAATTATTTTGGACGTAGCCATCATATTTTATATAAAATTAGCAATTTGGAAAATTCCCGGTTTCAAAGATTCTTATCAACGATTTGCAAACAATGAGAAAAAACTTTTTAACATTTTTTTTTTTTTTTAAATGATTGCTGCATTCTAAAATGAATGAATGAAAGGATTGATTGTAAAAGAAATGGTAATCAAAGAATTTCTCTTTTTTTTCTAAAAAAAAAATCTCACTAATTAATGTAATTAATTAATTAATTAGCATACCGTTTTGACGTAGTCACCATATTTTACGGACGTGTTTCGCATAATTTTATCGGCCAAATAAATTTTTGGCTGACATTTTGCATTCTCATGATTTATACGGCAATATTCAATGAGACTTCCTTCCTCAATTCCGTCAGTGTCATTTTCCAAACACTGCAATAAATTTTTTTGTAATTTCCTTTTTTTCCAAAAAATAATTTAAATTATTTTAATTAATTTATTTGCCAGAATTTGCATGTTCAAATTCTTCTAGCAATCAATTGTTTTTCTTTTTAATTTGGTTTTTTTTAAACAATTCAAATTATTTTAGCTTATTTGTACGGTTGAATTTTTTAATTTGAAATCTTGATTTTGAGAAATTGCAAGTAGTTTCGAGCTTTGAAGGTTGAGAATGTTGAAAATAACTTATATCTAATATCTGATTGATGAAGTTAATAGTGATTGTCCAGAATGATTTATGGCCAAAGATCAGAGATTGTTCTCAACTGATTTTTGACCAAAGGGTCATCATCAAAGTATGATAGGATGAAATCAAAAGATAAATTTGGAACTAATTTCAATGACACCTGATCTGTTACATCGGTGATTTTCAAGCTATGCTTATCAACATCCGAGGTATTAGTGCTATTGTTGTTGTTGCTGTTGTTACTGTAAGAATGTATCGTTGCTACCATTGTCATACTACCAGCTCTTGCCTGTAACTTCTCTAATTAATCAATTTACTAAATTAGCAACACAAAAGAAATTACGGAACATGTAGAAGAAAACAATTATGAAGAATTATTAAACGAAAATAAAAATTGAAATAAAGAACTCGAATATTTGGTAATTTTAAAACATAAAATTCAACTTAAATCGATAACAATGCAAAAATTAAATTGCGAAAATTTGAATAATTTAATTATATTTCCTTCCAAAATTAAAATTTTATTTTTCTTTCGAAAATATATTAAAATTAATTTTTTTTCAACAAAAATTTTGGTCAAAAAAAAATCACTCTGCTTAATATCACACTGATTTTAAATAAATTTTCAAATGAAAAAAAAAAACATGAAATTTTTTCAAGTGGGATTAAAGTTTTGAAATTTCCTACTCAATATTCTTGCAAAAAAATTTAATGCTCAAGAAATGCCGGAGAAGTGAAGAATCAAATATTAAACCAAATAATTTTAAATTTTTCAAAGTTGTAAATTTGTTAATTCAAGATTTTAACTTTTTAATACAAATTATTTCGTACGTTAATTAAAAACTTGGCAATCATAAATGAATTTCCCATGACTTAAATCCTTTTCTATATTTCAAAATTCCTAAATTAATTTGAAATTTTTAAAAACTTCGCATGTTAATTTACAATTGAGTAGATATTTAGTAAAAATGTAAGCAAATACTTCCAGGCACTTGAAAAAAAAAGCAACTGAGTCAACTGAAAGTTACAAATAGAAGCTTCCGGACCTTAAGCACTTGTAATTTAAAACAAAGAGTTGATAATGACCTTGAAATTTGAAAACGAAATGCTTCCGAATTTTGGCAATGAATGTAAGTGGTCAGGTAAATACTTGAAAATTACACAAAATATTATCCAATCTTAACAAAATTTGGCATGAAAAAGTAAGGTGAATGAATACTTGGGGAATTAGCATTTTTAATTTAAAAAAGATAAATAAATCATAAACAGCTGAGTTAATATTTTGTAATTAAAAACAAACACTTCTGGAATTTAATTGCATTTTTAATGCTGAACATTGCTTCATGTATTTTTAAATTCAGTAAACAGCAGTGCAATCGATATCGCAAATGTAAAACTATTAAGGGAGCCGAAAGATAAATGCGATCAATAGCTAGCAAGCGTCGATGTGATCAGTAGCTGTGATCAACGTGCAATCGACATTCGTGGTCAAAATGTGAGCAACAAGAAAGAATTGATGATAATTAAAGCTAAAAATATAGCTTAAATTGCGAATAACGTGCGAAAACTAACGTTTGGGCGGTATTTGTCATGAGCCATAAAGAATTGATGATAATTAATGTTAAAAATATAGCTTAAATTTCATGGAATTTGCTTTTGTTCTCAAATGCTTGTTAATTTTCGGGCAATATTTTTTGCGTTATAAACATAAGTTTCCTACACATAATAGAAGAGAAGTTTACGATAGATGAATGATTTTTGGAAAATAATTTTTAAAATTAAAGACAAATTAACAAATGATGAAAATCAAATTCTTTTTTAAACTTTTTTCTTCATTAAAAAAATTTAATGTGTAAAAATTGTTTGCTTCGTCTGAAATTTCATCATACAACAGTACAGTATTACTGCTGACAGTTTCCAAGGTATGCTGCATTTCTATTTCAATGAATTGCTAAAAATTGACAATATCATTTAAAAATTTTAAAAATTGTCTGGAAATTGAAAATATTATCAAAAAAGTAAAATATTATCCAAAAATTAAAAATATTACCTAAAAACTAAATATAAAAAATGGATTGCTTAAAAACGAAATTGTTCAAAAGTGAACATTTGAAGGTTTTTGCAAATAATAAATCTATTCGTAATGACGAAAATAATTTCACATTAAACAGACAAACTTAATTATAATCATTTTTCATTCGGATCATTTGCCTTCAAAAGAAGAAATTTAATTAATTTTACACAATAAATTTCTTTCCTATCAAATCGAGGAAGTTTTTTACTTTGGCAGACACTATATCTGTTAATTCAAACTTAAAAATATTTCCATCAACAAAAAAAATTCTAAATTTCTTGGTTAATTCAATTTTATGATCTTATAAGGACTGATATAATTAAGCTGTTCCTGTGGTAATCGTAGTTGTTCAATTAATTAGCAATCTATTCAAAACTGATTTTTTCAATGCCAAATTGTTTTAGCTAATTTTTAGCATACGATCGTAAATATCATCTGACCTGCATGACATGCGACATACTAAATGGTGCTGGATGACATACAAAATATTATATTACACGTATGACACGCGAAGAAGGATTCAGAATTGGAGGACAACGTATCAAGATACGCTGATGACACCACACTGATAGCAACAAGTCCCCAAGACATGAGGAATCTCATTAGGCGT